>JAULJZ010029130.1:0-15213 GCA_032270985.1 Heliamphora pulchella | reverse complement strand
GTATAAAATTGATCATCCCGTTGATCCCGCTCAATACACTCCAAGTGTACTAACACATCGAGCTCGAATATCGAATTCTCAAAACCTGAATTCGAGTCGTTCGACCTAGCTAAGACCAGCTACTATAACGATGTGCTACAATCGTACCAAAGGAATGTCCGGGTCCATTGCGATTGTAAGCCTATCTGTATAATCTGTCAGAACCTATGACTCGATCTTCCGTGCAGCATGCACCGAGTCAAATACTGGACAGAATATATAGACTATGCATTCATTTATCACAAATATAAATATGAAACCACGAATGCAAAATATCTCAAATGTTTCTCGTTAATATGCCAGGGATCAAAATAAAAAATCTAAAAAGCAAGGCTTTTCAGTATACATTCCTAACAAGACCACACAAATATATCTTTGAATTCTTTTAATAAAGTTATTAATTGTTCTTGTTCAACTAAGGATAAAGAAGAACCAATTTCTACATTTTGCGGGTTAGTTTCATTACCCAGATTTATTGACAACGTTTCTTCAATTATTGGTTGAGCACGCATTTCTTCTTATCTTTTTATTAAAAGTTTTATTTCTTCAGGGATATCCTCGTCGAATTTAAAATCGTCAGAAATCGTATGAAATAAATCAAACAAAGCAAAGTAACCGAAAATCTCGTTCATTTCATTAAAAGCAGAAGAAATTACAAACTCGACGGTAAAGGCAAGGAGAGGAGCACCAACAGATGTGCCCTCGACTATAAACTCTGACTCAAACTCGGGCTTAGGATAGACGACCTGCATTTTACAAGACTCGATGGTCTAATTCCTTCCTTTACAGCCGCATTGACGATGAGCTTGGTGTAGTCTGCTGGTGCGCTGAAACCCATCATGAAACAGTTTGGGTCAGTTACATGCAGATTAGCTATCTTCTTATTAAATAGCATCCCCATGTCGGTACCATCGAGCTTGTCGGCCCAATCTTTCTCTTGAACCTTCTCCTCCTTCTCTTCCCATTTCACTATCTTTTCCTCTTCTGTATCGGACAACTGATGATCGAAAAAGATCTCCAATCTTGGCAGCTTTTAATTAGTTTCTTCGTCAATCCATAGCTCTAGAAAGCCGCAGTATGGGAAATCGTCCCCTTCTTTGACAAAATGCCCATTGAGCGTGCCTGAATAATTGACCTTCCGTCCCTTCTTAGGCCCTTCCAAATCTTCTTCCGTTGGCTTATGCCTAAGGCCAAAACGGTGCGAAGTCGACAATACCTGGATGGGTTCTGGGATTCCCTATTACTTTGGCCCTAATCCCATACGAGGAAAAAAAAAACATTTTCCTCATCATGGTTACCACCCGCGGGTTGATGTACATTTCTTTTTCATTCATTAACATCTGAGCAGCCTGTGCTTCGTCAAATAAAAAACCACTGAGTAATACATCACCTTCACTATGTTGTACTTCCAACGGAGTTGTGCCCTCTCCTCCTCTTGGGGGATGAATGCTGTCCTCTCCGTGAATAGTCAGAACAGCCCCGTTTCTTATCAATTTCAGTTTCTGATGAAGAGTCGATGGTACAACCTAGACACTTGGGTCATGCAACCAAGGTCTACCCAACAACAAGTTGAAAGATGCCAGTACGTCTAGTACATGAAACTCAATCGATGTTTCCAAGGGTCCTACTAATATCGTGAACGATACAAGTCCCAGTACATCCCTCCTCGTATTGTCATAGGTCCGGACTCCTTGATTGCTTGGTGTGAAATGCTTCGTCTTCAGTCCTAAACAGAATGCTATTCTGAGTGGACATACATTCAATGTAGACCCGTTATCAATGAGAGTCACGGGGACCCATTTGTCCAGGCATTCAATGTAGACCCCTCTGCTGGCAAATCATTATCGAAAAAAGAAATGACTTTCGGCTCTACCACCGGTAGAATAAGTCCAACCAGTTGCTCTGGGGTGACATCTATTGAAATGCTGGCTTTATTCAGAACCTTTAGCACAGCTTGTCTGTGTTTATGCAAGGCCATCTGTAGCCCCCAAATGCTGATGTTAGCTTGCGTCTTCTTTAACTATTTCAGCATTGCATCATCCTCTTCTTCATGTTCTTTTTCATTCCCTTTCCCACTTGGTTGCTCCTTTTTCAACTGGGCCGGCTTGAAATGCCGCCCACTTCTAGTAAGATGTTCTATCCCCTCCTTGGGATCCCACAATCCTGTTATTGTGTCGCTGGTATGTTGTACCTTGTTCAAAAGAGGAGGGCTCTCGAATGCCCACAAATCGCCTAAATCACCAATTTCTATTCTCTCCTCATCGTCTTCGATAGCCCATGTATTATCAATTTCTTCCCATATGTCCTCTTCGATAAAGTCAACCTACTATTCCTGAGCGGCCTAGAAATTGGTCCACTCGGCCCCGTCTAATTTTAGCACGACCCTTACCAGCCAATAAGACTGCATCTCATCGACATATATCTCTTCCTCAAAAAGTTGGGGAAGAGTGATGCCATCAAGCACGTGGCCAAATCCGTAAGGTCAGGTTGGGTAATCCAAGGGCCAATCGTCTTCTTCGTTGCACTCCTCCTCTTGAATTTCTGCCTGATATCCTTCCCAGTCATTATCATTCCACTCTTCTACGACATCTCAGCCATTTTCCGTCATAATCAATGAACAAACCGCCTAATCTTCAGCAGCTGAAACATGAGGACGCGACAGACATGCTGAACAGATATATCTGCTTGGATCTCCTGACTCCTCCAGAGACATGTAATTTACCCCAGCCTGCCTGGCATGATTTGGCAGTGGGTTAGTCGTGACATTTGGTTTTGGAGTGACAAATGGTGGCGGGATCTCTTTATTGTGGATGAGGTTTTAAATCTCATGTCGGAGTCTCATACATCTATCAGTCAAATGCCCGTGACCTTGGTGGAAGGCGCAGTATTGAGAAGCATTAAACCTCGGCAATAGGGGATCATGTATAGGTATGAGGTCCAATGGCTTGATAAGCCCTTTCTCGACGAGTCGACTCAGGGCGGTAGATAGAGAAATGTTGAAGGGGGTGAGAACCCTCTTTAGCCTTTGTTGCTGTTGGTCGTTATCTGACTGTTGGGCATTATTGGACTGCTGGGAGGAAGAGGATGGGTTCAGCAAGTTTACCTCATTTGAGCGAGACACGAGGTTGGTTGTAGCAAATTGATTTTGGTTGTTTGTTGGGACTGTTCTCCTAGGTTTCTGGCTCAGTTTGGCTTTCTCGATATCCCCAGACTGGATTGCATCTTCTATCTGAAACCCGACATCAAACAACTGCTCGAATGTGGAGGGTGGTTGCGTGATCAAATAACGCTTCAACGGGGACTGCAGGTTTTTCACTACTATCCTCACTTACTCTTACTTAGAGGGTCGATTCGTCATTTTAGCAGCTTTACGCCTCCATCGGGTCAGGAAATCAACAAAAGACTCTCGGGTCACCTATCGAGTTGTTTCGAGCTATCTAGTGGTGACATCTAGCTGGACATTGTAGCTGTACTGACTAACAAATGCTGTAGCTATATCCTCCCAAGTTCTGGCCTTTGCTACATCGAGTGAGAGGAACCATTACTGGGCTGTCCCAGAAAGAGATCGGTGAAAGAGCTGGGCTTTCAACTGGTCATCAATTCTCATTGGCAACAGGGAATCAACATACATTCGGAGATGAATTCGGGGATCTCCGATTCCGTCGAACTTCTTCATATCCAGCGTTTTAAACTTTTCCAGTAGCTTAGCGTCTGGGAATAAACATAGTCCTCCCAACGCAGACTCTCTAGACTGAGCAGTGTTTTCTTCCTCAATTATCACCTGACGAGGGTTCCGTGGTGGCGGTGGAACAACTTGCGGTCCATCAAGGACCTGATTGTCATCCCAAAAGTCTTCCCCGTTACCTTTCAGGTCATCATGCTTTTCATTCAGTATTGGCAAACATGCCTGAATTGCCTAGATCTGCGCCTGACATTGCACTTGAGCCTAAGTCTGCTGTTCTACAGCTCTCTGTATATCAATCAAGCCCTAAACTCCGGGCCACGTGAAACACCTATAAACAAACAACCACAACACCCATCCCGAGAATACACTCTCAAAATAAACATACATGCATTGTATATAAATGCCAAACGGCAAACATTACAAGACTCCAACGCCGAGAAACATGTATTAAGCATACATGATACAAATAGAAACAAAAAGGAAGACTATAACTCTTTCGCTCCCAACCAGCAACCTCGAATTAACGCGCGTGATCGGTACCTAAAAACATTTATCCCACACCGTGAGGCAAGGCTCAGCAGAAACTAGACAAGTATGCAATATAAATAAAACATGCTAGGAAATCAAAGTGCAGGTTTAGACTCTCTTTCAAGTCTTGAAAATAGTTTGAAAATGATTTTAGATCACGACTCACAAGAGCCATTAAAACAATTTTCACAAGCAATGGGAAAGCGAGGATAAAAACTATTTTTTGACTCATCAGAGCCCTTGAAAACGATTCCAGTATTACGACTCCGCAGGCCGTTAAGACAGTATTTCAACTTTCGTAGGCCGATAATACAATTTTAAGAAAATTGGTCTATCCGTCCCAATACGCAATACATGTAATCCATGATACATAATGTAGTATGCCACACAAGCAAGATCGACTCCTACGAGCCACGAATGCAACACAAACAGAATTAAACCGACTCTCTCCAGAGCCCTAACAACAGGTACGCATAAACATCGACTCTCACCCAAGCCCTAACAGCATATACACATCAACATCGACTCTCTCTCGAGCCCTAACCACAGATCGATCACATACAATTCATATATCTTCTCGGACATTCACCGAAGGACCCTTATTCGCCCCACTATGCTTTGTCGACGAGGGTCAACAGATATCTTCATGGACTTTCACTGTAGGACCATTATTCGTCCTTCATATGCAACTTTACGAAATTTCACCGTGGGGCCATTATCCGCCCTCCATATATATAATGCAACACATGCATATAAAACAACCGTTCATGATCACAAGGACCACATAGGACCACATACCCGTCCTACAACATACAAGAATAAAACTAATCATAGTTCTATCCAAATAAGATCACGTATGACCACGACGTTTCACATACGACGCCAAAATCACGTAAACCATCCACATATTTTGTACATAAATAAACTAGAGTTATAAATGGACATAGCCATATAACCTCACCGCATGACGCCACCCGTCACATAACCCGACACGACATCACATACTACACACCTGTCATTCGATACCCGAACGGCCCATTCACAAACTGGGACCCGTCCACACACCAGGACAACCAACACTTAACTCGGAGAACAACACATGAACATCCCTTAGACCGATTCTAACTAGAACCCAACCTTAAAATCGAACCATGGACCTACACGTCCCGAACATAACCAACACGCACATAACCGTGCCACAACTCCCAAAATCTAACCATGCACATCAACCCAAGGACAGCATCTAAACGACACACTCGAGGCCACAACACGACCCCCAAACCACCACACGACAAACCGAACCCCAAAAGGAATCCACAGGTATTTGAATTAACTAATCCCATAAATTAATTAATTGAATACCATAGGACGTCAATCGGAAACCAAAACCCAACCATCGAACCACCAAAAACACACCCCAGCACTTCAGTCGACTGGACCCAACCCCCAGTCGACTGAATAACACACTGGAAACCACAAAAATTGCCTCAAAGCACTATCCAGTCGACCGAACCCCATGATCTAGTCGACCGAACTTAAGATCCCAGGTTCAGTCGATCGAACTCGAGCGGAAACCATTTTTGAGCTACGGGTTTGGCTCTCCAAACCCTGATTCGAAGCCTCGAAATTCCAATCCAACATCCTCGGACATCCTCACCCTTAGGCCTAACACCAAGACCTTGAAAGAAACTCCCGACACCCGATTCCATCCAACGAAAATGACTAAAAATCGATTTTATACGCAAAAACTCAACTTTTTATAAAATCAGATATATAGCAATCTGACTGATAAAAACACTCCCGATTACACGTAGCACTCTTATAAAACATACGGGTCTAGAATCCTACCTCGGTGAGTTTAAAACTCGATGTCTCAATCCACGTGCAAAATCGAGCTTCGCCGAATTGAAATTCCGTCCAGATGAACGCGTAGACCATGACGCCAATAGCAAGGATCCGCTGTTGGATCATTGAAAACTGAGCCCCGAGCCCCCAAGAACTTAGAGAGAAGGCAGAGAGAAAACAGGAAACTGGTTGGAGAAGTTTTTAAAAATATCTTTATGAAAATATCTAACTCTAGATATTTATACGCCTCCAAAATATCTTTTTTTGAAATTCGCACCACAATGGCCCATAGCCCCAGGAACCTACCCTGCATGCATATCTAAGCCCAATCATGCATCAAAAGCAATAAAAATATGCTCAAACGAAAACACGTAATACGCGTCTGAAAATGTCAAAAAAGAAAACGGGTCAGGGTCTCACAACTCTACCCCCCTTAAAGGAATTTCGTCCCCAAAATTCAACTCAAGGTCAAAAGAACAAACCACTAATCGTAATCGACACTGGCTTACGCGATGGTCAGCCAAATCATTCCTAGGATATAGCCAAGCAAGGTCAGGCATCCTAAACCATGGCCAACTATCTCAAAGACACAGGATCTATAACTCACCCTAACCTCACATCCACACCAACTGCTGCCTCAACACAGAACACCACCCACGGAATCCATCACCAACTACCAAACTGATGCAATAAAGAATCTGGTCCAAAGCTTACAGACTCAGAAAGTGCCTCTACTCGCTGAAGGCATATCTGCATCCTCCAGCACGACCGGTGCCCTGGAAGCTATGAGGGAATACGCTCGGGGCAATCCAACTCTAGCTTGTCCACTAGAACTCGGTGCTGTCGGTTGCCGCACCGACTGAACTGAAGTTTCCCTATCTGTTCCTCGAGAAGTCTAAGCTACCGTATACCGCTATCGATCTTGTATAAATGAACCCTCTGGTGTGCCCGCCATGCTCGGCGCATCCTACCTCTAGGAACAAGTCCTGCGGATGTGTCTAGTCTGACCACATCCAAAACAAATTGGCAGCCCTCTCCCTTGTGACTAATCCAGTATGGGACTCTAGGACTGCCTCAACTGTGAATCCTGATGCTGTCTCGGCTGCGGGCAATCTGACACACGATGCCCCAGTTGTCCACATCAATAACACCTCAACTCTTTCTGCTCTGGCCTCCCAGATGAAGCTATTGATGGTGATGGTGTAGAGAACTGCTGTGGTAACCAAGATGGATGAAAGCTAGGATCAGAGGACCTCTACCTCTTGTTGGAACGCCCACCTGTCTGTGCCTCGGTCCCACCCTGCGGTATCCTAGCCTCCCTGGAAACTCGAATCTCAGTCATAGTGTTCTCCACCCTCGCTACTGCCTCCACCAGCTCTGTGAACACATGAAGTCCCATCGCGACCACACACTCCTTGATTGCCAGCCTCAAGCCCCGCTCAAACCTCATCGATCGCAGCTCATCTGTACTCACCAACTCCGGTGCAAACTGGGATAAACATGTAAACATGGCCTCGTACTACATAACATCCATGGACCCTGGGTAAGAGTATAGAACTCCTCCCTGTACAGATCCCTCTTCGATGTAGGGAAGTATTTCTCCAGAAATACTCCTGTAAAAGCTGCCCAAGTGACCCCCATAGTCGTCCTGACATATCTCCACCACTGATGAGCAGTGGCCCTCAACTGAAAGGTGGCAAACGAAACCCGCAACTCATCCTCCATGATCTGCAACGTGTCGAGGATCTGCGTCACCAGCTCCAATCACTCAGTCGCCACAATAGGATCAGGATCTTAGGCAAAGGTAGGCGGATCCATGCGCCTAAACTCCCGCATCACCACTGTATCCCTTGTCTCAAGCACTCTTTCCCTAACAGTCTCACCTCTCTCAACCCGCTGCCGAATAGAACCAACCAGCTCACGTAACAACTTCGTCACGTCCATTGGTCCTAGGGGAGCATTTGCATCCCCAGCATCAGGGATAGGAATATCCCTTTGGCCAACAGCACGGCCACAGCCTCGACCACGGCCTCGCCCTCGTCTCGTAGACATCACATCTATATGAAAGCAAAACAATACATAAGACGTAGCACATCGCATAAACATAAATACTAAACACCTAGCATGTTAACACATAGCCACATAGGTTTATGCTAAACAACCACACATACCGAGGAGAACTGACAAGAATGACGCATCAATCTGGAGAATCTACTCAGATTCTTTGCTAGAAATCACGTCAGCTAAACGCGTTTCTAACTTGGCTCCCAAGTTTGTTAATTCAAACGCCTAAAGGCAGAACTAATCAATCCCACAATTCAACCCCATGCTCACATATAAACATCATTCACATAGCTAGCATGCTGACACGATCATGTTATCAAAGCGTCTAAACACATGCAGTCAAGCACACGCAATCAATCTCACACGGGAACGTACCCTCTTCCCACTGCTCTTAGGTATTCGAATCTAGAGCTCTGATACCAAGCTGTCACGCCCCAAACTCTGGGTCACGTGAAACACCCATAAATAAACAACCACAACACCCAGCCTGAGAATACACTCTCAAAATAAACATATATGCATTGTATATAAATGCCAAACGGCAAACATTACAAGGCTCTAACGCCGAGAAACATGTATTAAGCATACATGATACAAATAGAAACAAAAAGGAAGACTATAACTCTTCCGCTCCAAACCAGTAACCCTGAATCAACGCGCGAGATCGGTACCTGAAAATATTTATCCCACACTGTGAGCCAAGGCTCAGCAAAAATTAGACAAGCATGCAATATAAACAAAACATACTAGGAAATCAAAGTGCAGGTTTAGACTCTCTTTCAAACCTTGAAAAAAGTTTGAAAACGATTTTAGATCACGACTCACAAGAGCCATTAAAATAATTTTCACAAGCAATGGGAAAGCGAGGATAAAAACTATTTTTCGACTCATCAGAGCCCTTGAAAACGATTCCACTATTACGACTCCCGCAGGCCGTTAATACAGTATTTCAACTCTCGTAGGCTAATAATACAGTTTTAAGAAAATTGATTTATCCATCCCAATATGCAATACATGCAATCCATGATACATATAGTAGTATGCCACACAGGTAAGATCGACTCTTACGAGCCACGAATGCAACACAAAAAGAATTAAACCGACTCTCCCCTGCCCCTAACAACAGGTATACATAAACCTCGACTCTCACCCAAGCCCTAACAGCATATACACATCAACATCGATTCTCTCTCGAGCCCTGACCACAGATCGATCACATACAATTCATATATCTTCTCGAACTTTCACCGAAGGACCCTTATCCGCCCCACTATGCTTTGTCGACTAAGGTCAACAGATATTTTCACGGACCTTCACTGTAGGACCACTATTCGCCCTTCATATGCAACTTTACAGACTTTCATCGTGGGGTCATTATTCGCCCTCCATATACACAATGCAACACATGCATGTAAAACAACCGTTCACGATCACAAGGACCACATAGGACTACATACCTGTCCTACAATATACAAGAATAAAACTAATCATATTTCTATCCACATAAGATCACGTATGACCACGACGTTTCACATACGACGCCAAAACCACGTAAACCATCCACAGATTCCGTACATAAATAAACTAGAGTTATAAATGCACATAGCCATATAACCTCACCGCATGACGCCACCCGTCACGAAACCCGACACGACATCACATGCTACACACCCGTCATTCGATACCCGAACGACCCATCCACAAACTGGGACCCGTCAACACACCAGGACAACTAACACTTAACCCGGAGATCAACACTTGAACCTCCCTTAGACAGATTCTAACCAGAACCCAACCTTAAAACCGAACCATGGACCTACACGTCCCGAACATAACCAACACGTACACAACCGTGCCATAACTCCCAAAATCTAACCATGCACGTTAACCCAAGGACGGCATCTAAACGACACACCCGAGCCCACAACACGACCCCCAAACCACCACACAACCAACCGAACCCAAAAAGTAATCCACAGGTATTTGAATCAACTAATCCCATAAATTAATTAATTGAATACCATAAGACACCAATCAAAAACCAAAACCTAACCACCGAACCATGAAAAACACACCCCAGCACTTCAGTCGACTAAACCTAACCCCCAGTCGACTGAACAACATACTAGAAACCACAAAAAATGCCTCAAAGCACTGTCCAGTTAATCGAACTCAAGATCCTAGGTTCAGTCGACCGAACCTCAAGATCCAGTCGATTGAACTCAAGCGAAAATCATTTTTGAGCAACGGGTTTGGCCCTCCAAACCCCGATTCAAAGCCTCAAAACTCCCATCCAACATCCTCGGATATGCACACCCTCAGGCCTAACACCAAGACCTTAAAAGAAACCCCCGACACCCAATTCCATCGAACTAAAACGACTAAAAACCAATTTTATACGCAAAAACTCAACTTTTTAGAAAATCAGATCTACAGCAATCCGACCAGTAAAAACACACTCAATTACACGTAGCACCCTTATAAAATATACAGGTCTAGAATCCTACCTCAGTGAGTTTAAAACTTGATGTCTCAATCCACGTGCAAAATTGAGCTTCGTCGGATTAGAATTGTCTGGATGAACGTGTAGACCACAACGCCAATAGCAAGGATCCACTGTTGGATCATGGAAAACCGAGCACCGGGCCCCCGAGAACTTAGAGAGAAGGCAGAGAGAAAATAGAAAGCTTGTTGGAGAAGTTTTGGAAAATATTTTTATGAAAATATCTAACTCCAGATATTTATACGCCTCCAAAATATCTTTTTTTGAAATTCGCACCACAACGGCCCACGGCCACAGGAACCTACCCGCATGCATATCTAAGCCCGATCATGCATCAAAAGTAATAAAAATATGCTCAAACGAAAACATGTAACGACGTCCGAAAATGCAAAAAAAAAAACGGGTCAGAGTCTCACAATATTAGTGATTGCCCTCATTAGGGCTGTCAAGTTCACCTAGTTCTCTGCCATTTTAGCTGACTATTCGTGTGAGACCCTAAACCTTTTCTTTTTCAGTTATTTGTATACATGACGTGTTTATTCCAGTATCTGAATAGCCTTGATGCATGTGTTATGCTTTAAAGTTGTAGAACAGCTTGTATAATGTGTTATACGCTTTTTGGGGTTTGGTAGAGACTTATTTGGCTTGTGTTTGGACCAAAAATCTTATTTTTTCTTGAAAAACATATTGCCCAGTAGTTCGATCGACTGAAGGGTGTGGCTCAGTCGACAGAACAGAAAATTTTAGGTTCAATCGACTGAACTCAGGGGCTTGGTCGACTGAACATTACCTTTTTGGTGTTTCTATAAATATCCCAGGGGCTGGAGATATTTGTTTAAACCTTTCTTCCAGGCTAAGTTTTCCCTTTTCTCTGCCTTCTCTTTAGCTTTGAGGGCCCGGGGCTTGGTTTTGGGTTAGTTCCTTTATGGATCCTTGCTAACGGGGCCGAGGGCTTTGCATTCATCCGGTTGAATTCTCGTTCTGACGCTGTTCAGTTTTGAGACGTCGAGTTCATTACTCTCCGAGGTAGGATTCTAGACCCTACTGCTGTATAATGGTGATATATGTAATTATATGTATTTTTACCGGGTAAAAAATACATCAAACGTGATTTTCATGTGTAAACCTTGATTTTGGATAAAAGTGGGTTTTTATGCCTTTTCTCGGTTGGATACGTGATTCGGTACGTGGTATCCGTAGTTTTCAAAAAGAGGTTTGAAAACGAGGTGTTTTATGAAAATGGTGAAAATCGTTTTTTATTTTAGGTTTGGAGCTAACCCGCGGGGTTGAGTCTCAACTCTTAAAAGTTTTGTTGGAAAATAGTTTTAGATCTCCATTTTGATGGATTGGATCTCTTTTTATACATGTGTTGTATAAACTATTTTGCAGGTTTTCGTAGTTGAGCTACGGTGAGTTTTTAAATGTTTCCATAGATGTACCATAACAGTAGATGTGTTGAGTTGGGCTTCTATTACTCCTCGGTGGAAGTTTTGAAACGTGTGCAGCATAGGTGCACTGTACCTTCGGGTTAGTCTCTGTAAATTGAGCAGTGTAAGTGCTTTGTACCTTCGGTCGTGGAAATCTATAAATTAAGCTTTAGATGCTTCCTCTAACGGTCGTAGAAATCCATAAAGAGTCGGTTGCCTCCGTGAATGGCGTTGTTGTTGTAACTCCGTATAGAACTTGTTATTATCTAGCAGGGCTTAAGTGGTTCAGGACTAGAATAATGGACAGGAGTCTATAGTTATTACCTTTGTCTGTGTGGTAGAGTCGGTAAATAGGATTACATTTGATCTTTTCTCCTCGGCTATGTAGCCTGAGTGGAGCTTACTGTATTTTTACAGCTTTTCCTTAACTGTGGCATGATATCTGTGAGGATGATATACATAGTTTGAAGGATGAAAATGTGGAATTTTATGAGATAAAACCTTTTTGAGACTCGTGTTAGTCTGATGGAAAACTAGTAGTTTTTGGGAGAAAAACATTTTTGGCTCATGTGGTTGAGCTCGTGTGTGTGTAATTGCGTAGCCTGCTTTACAACTTTACTGTCTGTTTTCTATTGGGCTTCAGCTCACGGTGTGGGACTTTACTGTAAAACCTTTTCAGGTGAGCCTGAGGAGTTGACCTAGATTCCTGTGGTGGCGGAAGACTAGTGGTAGTTTTCCTGTTTTGACATGTACTTTTACATGTGATGCCTGTTTTAGAAGGCTGGTTTTGTACGCCTTGAGGCGATATATTTATTCATGTATGAGATTGCATGTTTTCAGTTTATGAGAGTTTAACTATGGGGATTTTTATCCAATTGATGTAATATTTTTAAGTTGATGGTTTTTCAACTGCAAATTTTATTTTCTCAAACAGTATTTTGGTGGACTTTCGCGTGACCATGGTTTTGGGGTGTGATAACTTGGTATCTGAGCTCTGGGTTCGAATACCTAAGAGCCATGGGAAAGAGGGTGCATCACCTTGTGAGGATATATGTGTGCTTGATTGCATGTGTTACAGCGTTTTCCTAACATTAGTATGATAGCTTGTGGTGTATACGTGGGTATGGAGGTTGGACTTTAGGATTGATTAGTATTGCCTTCGAGCGTTTGGATCAACAGACATGGGAGCCATGTTAGAGATATGTTTCACGAACGTGATTTCTAGCAAGGAATCTAAATAGGTTATCCAGATGGACGAGTCTTTCTTGTAGGTTCTCGTCAGTATGTGAAATGTGATGACATGATCTAAGTGGTTGTGTTAGCATGCTTATATGTGATATGTCTGCTACGTTAGCAATAACATGTTGTCTGGATTCTTATCCTGTCATGTTGCTTTCGTATATAATTATGTCCACGTGGGGAGGACGAGGCCGTGGCCGTGGTTCTGGCCGAAGGGATGTTCCAGTCCCAGATATTGGGGATGCTAATGGACCGCAAGGACCTGTTGACGGAGACCTGATGCATGAGATGGTAGGCTCCATCCGGCAGCTGGCTGAGGCCTCTAGGTGAGAGAGAGTGTACCTGAGCCGAAGGCAACGGTCGCGATGCGTGATTTTTGCCGTATGGACCCTCCTACCTTTTTTGGGGATCCCAACCCCACGGTGGCCACTAAGTGGCTGGAGCTGATTACCAGGATCCTTAATACCCTTCTGATTGAGGAGGGTGATCTACGGGTTTCATTTGCTGCCTTCCAGTTGAGGGGGAGTGCTCATATGTGGTGGATGTTCGCCAAGACTACAGTGGGAGGCACTTGGGAGGCATTCACGAAGGTATTTCTGGAGAAATACTTTCCAGCGACTTTAAGGGATCGCTATAGAGAGGATTTCCTTTTTCTGACTCAGGGGACGATGACAGTGATTGGGAATGAGGCCGAGTTCACTAGCCTATCTCGGTTTGCTCAGGAGATCATGCCTACTGATGAGTTCCATGCGAAACAATTCGAGAGCGGTTTGAGGCCCGCTATCCAAGAAAGAGTTGCAGCAGTCAGGATGCAGGTCTTTACAGAGTTAGTGGAGACCGCCATGAAGGTGGAGGATACTCTGAGCGAGACGCGCAGAGATAGGGACAGTAGGCGTCTGCAAGGTGGGGAACGCACACAGGATCAGGGGCGTAGGGAGAACAAGTGTCGATGGACATCTGGTCCGAGTTCTTATCCAGTGGGGTCATATTAGCCAAAGTCTTCTGCATCTACACCTCCCATAGCTTCAACGGGAAAGTCAAATCAGAGAGAGCTTCTTTGTCATAGATGCCAGCAGCCAGGGCATTGTGCAGTAGAGTGCTGGAGTCCAGTGCCTCTTTAGGCACAGTCGCAGTCGCTGACGCAGGAACGGGGACCCGTAGTATGTTTTGAGTATGGTCAGTCAGGGCACATCCGGAGGAACTACCGTAGAAGAGGGAGCATGCAGAGTACAGTTGGAGCACTAGCTATTCCATCTAGCCAGGGACGCCAGCCATCTAGGTTTGCAGAAGGGGGCGCATCAGTGCAATCGAGCAGACAGTCGATAGTTTAGGGCCACAGTGGACAGGCTAGAGGTTATGTTCTTGCAGATCCTAGTTCGTCCAGAGCACCAGTTGTACATGATGCTGCTGCTACCACCTCCATGATCAGAGGTACTCTTCTAGTCTTTAGATCATGGGCTAGTGTTCTCATAGACACCAAAGCATCACATTCGTTTATATCATCTGCTTTTGCATCTACTTTGGGGCATGACAACTTGCTCCTTTGTATCAAGAATCCTCACAGGACGCTCCTCATAAGTGGCATCCTCATCAACTCGCAGCAAAACCCAATCTAGCACATGTAAAGGATCAGGCTCGTACCTTCGAAGCATAATGTTGGATCTAGGCAACCCAAGAGGGGTGGGGGGGGGGGGTGAATTGGGTCTTTTCTATTTTAACAGAAAGTTAAAGCCTTTTTAGAAATATTTTAATATTGCAATATGAAAAGATATGCAAGAGTATAATCAATGCAATAATTAAAAGATAAGGGATAGAGAGAAAGAACCAGACACCAGAGATTTATAGTGGTTCGGCTTTAACCTAGCCTACATCCACTCCTCAAG
>JAULJZ010029129.1:0-37914 GCA_032270985.1 Heliamphora pulchella | reverse complement strand
CTTTAATTGTTCAAAATGTGTTAACACTTTCATTTTGAAAATATGAAATATTATCCATTTAAAGACATTTATTCTTATAAAATGAATTATGAAAATCATCAAAATCAAATTAAGAAACTCTTGGGCTAACAACAACATTCTCGGGTTTCCATGCGATGGGGAGCCCGTGCATATCAAATCTGTCCATACTGAGATACACGACCTGTGTATATCGGTTGGGATCAATAAGGTCGGCTTAATCGCACTGAAACAGTTGAAGGATGATTTGAGCTTGATGGAGGCTGCTGACGACATGTTCTGTAGAAAGATGGTGTTGTACCTCCTTGGGGCCATCTTATGCCCAACTTTTGACCTGGGAGTGAATCGGAGATATCTACACTCCTTGGTAGATACCTCCGTTATCAGTCAATAGAATTGAAGTCATTTCATGTTGGACTTCCTCATAGAGGGGGTTCGCACATTCAAAGACAAAGGACAACGGGGCCTCAAAGGTTGTCTTCGATTCCTCATGGTACATCTTTTATTGCTTTTGTGTTTATCTTCTCCTTTCTATTTTAGTCGTTCTTCCATAAATCTTCTCCCATGTTTAAGTAACCAACCTAACAGCTCCTAATTGCTATATGAATTGTACAGCTATTTTACTTTGAGAGTTGCGCACCCGCGAGAGAATTCTCCACCCCATGGAAGAAGAGGCCTACACCTCGTCTCCAATACTTGGGGACAAGGAGATTTTGTCCCAGATGAAAGTATTGGACAGCATGGGATTTAAAGATAATGAAAAAGTAAGTTATCTTAAAGTTGCTATTAAGATTGTCAAATACCTGTATTATACAACACCAGAAGCAATATTGTTATTTGCTAAACTCTTTCATTATTTTGTAACATATTGCAATGAAGGTTGAGGTGGGTGCTTTTAATGTGAAAAGCATTGGGAAAGTTGGAGGAAGAGCAGATGCGAATGTCAAAGAAAGTCAATTAAGAATTGAAGCAAAAAACGTGGGGTTTGTAGCACGCGTGTCCAAGCTCGAGAAGGACTTTCACGAATTTGCCAATGACATGAGAGCCTCGATGGGTGCGATGTTGACCTCAATCGTCGATGCAATCACCCAATTGAAGCAGGAATTAGTGGCTGCTCATGCATCACGACAGTATGGACGGGTTGCTGAGGACGTCATTCCCTCCCCCACGCTCAAGCCCACTCTTAGCCTTCATGTTTTTCACACTGTTGAGCCGATGAATGAAGACATTGAAATTAAAAATATCGAAATTGAAACAAAAGGTATATTCACATTCGCCCCCTGTCCTTCTAGGTGACAGGACCGACGTCCCTAATGAAAATGCTACGGTGCTCTCCTTGTACGACGATCTATATCGGGTTGTCTATTGAGTCCTCTTCTATGTTGCCTACTCCCTAGCTTCCTACTACGGTGGCTACTAGACCTAGTGAATGTAAACTTCCTATACAAACAATATGTGAGCCGTATGAGGGTCCTTAATGTTTCAGGGGAATGTAGGCAAGCAAAAAAGAACGAAGCGCATGGGAAGATTAGACAAACAATCTACTGCTTTAAGGTAACAATTACAAACCTTCACTTTACTTTAAATAATTAATACATATACAGTGGTTAGATATTTATATATATTTGTTTACTTCACGCATTTAACTCCCTCATTTCTTCATGAAAATAGACGGCGATGGTGGTGAAGCAACCGACCACAAAAAAAACAATAAACGAATTACCACTTTCGACCTTTGAAACTCACGTCGCAACATACATCTTCGATATGATGTTGTCGGCAAGGTTATATCCCATATAATTTGACTTTATGTTCAAAATTGTTTTCCATTTTATGAGTTGTTTACTTTTGGTTCTGTGGGGAGGTGTTAATTGAAACCACTACTGATCACGTGAGACGACACGACTTGTTAACACTACGGCCAAGGGAATGGTTGAGTGATGCAGTGAGCATTTACATTCCTTGTTCTGTCATGTTCATCCTCACTCATGTCAACTACCATAACTTAATTCTTTGATGCTCATATCATCACTTGTGTCGCAATCAATAAAACCACCCTCCAACAAGAGCATAGTCTAGATGGCCTATGGACAAATTGGTTTTTGCCTACTTATGTATCGGTATGCAATTTTGGTTATTAATTTTCATAGGATGTTTCCATTTGCATCATTCGGTTTTTGCTATATCAATTACTTATTTTGCTGGTTCGTGTTTGCATAGCAAATGTTATAGAGTAGGAATACTCGGCCAAACTTAATTCTAGAGTCATATTTTGGCATGCATCGCTATACGAGCCTGCTAGTTGCATGTGAAAGGGTAAAATTATGCATCACTAACTTTGTGACTTGCTTATCAGTGCATTCTCATTCTTATATATTTTGTACAGGTCTATATTCTTATCAACAACAAAGAACAACACTGGTACATGGCCGTCATCTGCATACGCCTGAAAGTTATCTATATTTTAGATTCATTCCCTTTCGCCATGAGAATTTTGGGCCAAGAGGAGTCGGTCAAGACTTTGGTTAGTAGACTCCCATATTTTCATGTCTAGTAGTCGCAATATTTATGCCCAATAACGTTGGTCTGCTTTTGTCTATGCGCAGGTTTGCTTCTTCGACCAGGTCTTACGTGAGTACGTCTATAGTGACGGGGTTGTCGTGCCAACTATAAACGACTTTCCTATCCATCGACCTGAATGGGTGCCACAGCAGGATAATGGGTTAGTTACATTCCAACTTCTATACTTCCTTATATACTGTTGTCTTTTAATGCTCTGTCATATGTGATGTAGGTATGACTGTGGCATGCATGTCGTAAAATATTATGAATGTCAACAACTGGATGAGTCGGACATTCCGAAGGTACCTAATGGTGCTGAAGTATTTAAATTATTTTCTCAACAAAAGTAGTAAGATCTGTAACTTATTTTTTGATTTTCATCTTCGTATGTAGTTGACGTTTGATTCCGAGGTTGCAAGGAAGAGGTTCACGGTAGACCTTGTTCTTCACACGCATAACAAGTATAAGGCGATTGTCCAAGAGAAAATATATAAAAAGTTTCCCAGCCTAGTGAAGAGACACGCATGATCGTAATAACGTCCAGAATCTCACTCAGTAGTTGTAATAATCGTGATTCACCAACGTTTGGAATTGTTTGTGCTTTGTACTCGTGAGGAATTGCTATTGTACTTTTTAAAGAGAATCAATGTACTAATTGAGTGTGTAAGCGCACCCATGGTGTTATTGAGATGGACCATATGTTTAATTCTCAATATACGGTTAAAGATTTCATCTACGACATTGTAGGTAGGATTTATCTTATTATATTTATATGTTTATTTCAATGGTGCTAAAAATGGATAAAACTATGCTGAAGAAAAAAATGTTTTTGAGGAAGCAATTACTGGTTGCGATCATTATTTATGTTATGCTCACATTTAAGAATTTGTGGAATCTATGCCAACCGATAATTATTATAATTAAAAAATTATAAAAATGGTATTGGCATGGATATTCGTCAATCACATTTATGAATGGTCATTTTAATAATTGGACATTTCAACAATAAAAGATGAAAACATAGGTAACTCGCTGTTTATTAGGATACTTTTACATGTAGAATTTTGTGAGATGTCATTCTGAATTGTGTGTGATGTGTCTAATGACCCATTTTCTACGCAATTCTAAATTTCTTAAGATGGCATTATGAGATTCTTGGGAACTAAAAATCTTTTGGGTTGGATGGTTTCATGGTGGTTGTTTTGTATGATTGTTGGGATACACAAAGAAGGATTAGTGGAGTAATTTTTTATAAGTTATACAAGTTAGCAAAGTGCTATCTTGTAAATTTATAAACTCAGATCAACTATTAATATGATTCCAAAACTTCTCACACATGCTCTACATGAAATTCCATTTTTCTCCTTTTTCGTTGACATCCTCTGTAAGTTGTTTAGTATGAGATTTATGAGCACACCATAGATTTGATGAAAATCCATTTTGTACTCGCATTCATAACCTAGTTTATCCGTAAACTATATGGGTTGTTGAGCGCGGCATAGAGCCTGAGTTCGATGCGCATTGCTGGTTTGGGCGCCTAACAAGACTTGTTGGACATAACATTGAGTGTGTGTTGTTGAATGGGAAGCACTGGTGTTGGTGCCTAACAAGGCTTGTTGGGCGCCAAATCGAGCGATGTGTCTAGCACCATTTGAAGGGTGGTCACTGGAGTTGGCGCCTAACAAGGCCTGTTGGGCGCGGTGTCGAGCACTATTTGAAGGGTGGTTACTGGTGTCGGAGCCTAACCTGCTTTGTTGGGCGCAAGGTTGGGCGCCTATTGGGCGGCTTAGATGCTTGAAAACGTGTTTGTTAAACACGTTTTACGGATCAAATGTGTTTTTTATATTAAAATTAAAAATGTGAAAAACTAAATGAAATTTAAATTATACATTCAATACTAACTATTTGGCATATACACGTATCAAATGTAAAACAAAATGTGTTTTACGTACCAAATGTATTCAATACATTCAATACGAACCCCCCATGGATATATACACGTATTTGGCATCTCGCTCGTAAAAAGAAACAGATAGCTGCTGTCTTTCTCTCCCTTTCCACTACTAAATTATTCGTCTCACATCATTTTTAAATTATACATTCAATACTAACTAATGAAATTTAAGATTTTAATAACATAGATACAAGTGAAAAAATAATTTGAACTATAAATAATACTACCTCAATTTAGTTATATTTTACTCTACAAACTTTAGTTTTCTTTTATTTTCATTCTGTTTATTTTTAAGTTAATTAAATGAGAGTTTAAAAATAATCCTTCTATTTTCACAAATAATTCTTTTTTTCAGAAGAATTAATTTTGGAATCAATCAAATATGTGCTTTTTTGTTAATTTATTTTGTCAATCCAATTTTTACTTTGGAATTTAAATTAAAATGTATCTCAACAGTTCAACACTTTCAAAAAAAAGATAGACAATATTTTTGTGAGAATTAGCCTTAGTCGTAAATTTGAGTTAAAATATATATATATTTTAACTGTTCAAAAATTGACACATAGGGTATTTTCAAAAGCCCAAACTCTCTTATTATATAGATATATTACTTGTGGTTACTCTGCATGCTTTTTTAATAATTTATTTATATGATCGGAGTATGTTTGTTTTGAAAGAATTGATAGGCTTATAAAATTTTGACAATGCACAAAAAAACAATATATACCCGGTTCATATAGATAACGACGTCTGATTGACTTGATTGTTTGCATGTACTGCTTATCTGATTGATTCAAGATAATGAACAATTCTGATCAAATTATAAAATCAAAGTAAATTTTATTTGTACTCTCAACACCTCCTTTTATAAAGTAAATTTTATTTGTACTCCTAACACCTCCTTTTATGAATTGCTCACAGTTACCCAACATCCACAACACAGTTGACTCGGTAAGTATATGAAAACTTCATTTAATGGCTACAAATTGTATTGGATGAACTATGCAATTTTTAGCCATTGAATGAATAATCGTACACACACAAAAAAAACTTATAGAGGATCTTAATTCATGAATTATATGCGTGATTCAAAAGCATTTTCTTCTAGGGGTAACGACGTAGATACCTGAATTTTTATCTCTCGTGGTCATTTGGCTGTTCAATTGTAACTCCCTTAATCCAACGGTTCAGGTGGGGGAATTCCACACGCACAGCCATGTTGATTGCAATTCAATATTTTTATTGTAAACAATTAAAAATTACGCATGCAGAGCGTGTGCCACAAACCATAGTGCAAATGAAACTGTTGCAACTTTGGATGTGACTAAAGCTCTTTCAATGTAATAACTTGAACTTTTTGAATTTGATTTTGATATGTTGTCTCGTGTACTCTTCTATTCAGAAAGGTATTGTTGTTTTTGGAACATGTCATCGGCATATAATTGTTTCCTCATTGCAAACGATATTGATATGTTTTCCTCGTTAATTGCATCCCTCATGGGAGGGTGGAAAGAACAGAAAATACTTGACTGAAATCTGATTATGGACATGTAAAACTCAAAGGTGCCTCATTAGTCAATGGGTCGGGTGGTTGTCCTTCCATACCCTATGCTTCTTTACAATCTTGAACATCCAAATCTATAGAAAATCACAAACAAATGGATGAATTCACAAATCGAACATTTGATGAGAACGTCACAAAAGTATTAATCAAAGACATCTGCAGAAGCTGAGGTAACATTTGAATTCTTATTCTTCTATTGGGCCATGGACTTGTAGAAATTTTACAACTAGACATAATTGGCATTTTGCATCCAGTTTGACAACTTCATCTTGGAATTTCTTTTTCTCGTTTATGTATTTGATTGGTACATCTGTTAAAGTGGTTGGCAGAACATCAGGCTCTTCGACCAGTGACAGGGATCTCATGCATGCACTTGAAGGCAGGCCAGGTGGGACTGCTAATGTTTCTTCTGCAGGTCCTATCACTGGCAACACACTTACAACTTCAGTTAAAGGCTCTATTCCATCCACAAACTCATTAGACATCCACAGCAGTGAACCGAAGGTAGAGAGTGGAGCTGCAAAATCTTCTGATTTGAGGATTTCTGCTGTCAAAGATGATAACACTGAAGTTGCCAATATTTTGAGACCCCCTATGCGAGACCTGTTCAATCTCTTAGGTATGATAATTCCACTACAGCTTCAAATTCTGGTGATAAACCACAAAAGATAGTCAGTCCCACTAAAGAACTGGAACAACTAAATAAGCGTCGAAAATGGGAAGTCGATTCGAGGGATTTAGAGACTGAAGTTCGATTCTCTGATAGGTAGAGGTCAATTAATCGTCGATTAGTAGAAAAAAATCTTCCAGTGGACCTTGACAAACAAGGATCTAATGAGCAAATTATTAGTAGGGCCACGGATTAGCACCTTGACAAGTCTAACTATAAAGGAATCGAAAGGCATGACTAGGACAGACAATAGGGAAAGGTTAACGTAGCCTGATAAATCCCGTGGAGATGGTAATATAACTGGCAAATTGAGAGATAGGTCAATGGAAAGTTATGGGAGAGAGCACAATGGAAAGTTTTCGGACTTACACCGAGGGCAACTCGTGCCAAATACTCGCTATTCCAGTACATCTAGAAGATCATTTACTAAAACTAAAACCAACCGGTAGCTCGACTACGAAAACATTTTACAATTATACATTAAACATGTATAAAGATCCATCCATCAACATGGAGATCAAACAAAACATTTCAAAATATTCCATCGTTTCCATCAAAACGTTTAAAAGCTGAGACTCAACCCGAGAGTTACCTCCAAACCTCCAAAACACATTTTTTCTCACGATTTCCTCCGGTTTCAAAACCACATTTTTGAAAACCATGAACATCCACAAGTTCATATCATGTAATAAACCAAGAAAAAGCCAAAACATGCTTTTTATCCAAACAAACATGGTTTAAACATAAAATATAACATTCACATTTTAGTAAACCAAGGGCTCTTAGAACTCACCCCAATCTCAAAACTCTCCTTCTCACACAATGAAGAAAAGGGTTGACACCAACAGAAAAAGTGTCAACACAACCATCGAAGGTGTCGACACAAACAGAAAATGTGTTGTCAACACAACCAGCGAAAGTGTCGACACAAATAGAAAATGTGTCAACACAACTAGTGAAGGTGTCGACACAAACAAAAAATGTGTCGACACAAACAGCAACATAATACTCAACATCAACAGAAGGAAAATGTGTCGACACAAATAGAAAATGTGTTGACACCAACAGCAAAAAGTGTCGACACAAATAGAAAATGGTGTCGACACAAAAGAACAGAGAGTTTCAACGTAAACAGCCACTGAAGCATCAACACAAATAGTATGAGAAGGGTCGACACAAACAGAAAAGTGTCGACACAAACAACATAGGTGTCGACACAAACAAAAAATGTGTCGACACAAAAAGCAAAATTTTCAAATTTCAGAACAGGCTACAGGGAGATGGTGAAAAACAAACCCAAGCTACTGACACAACTTCTCAGTCCCAAATTAAACCATCCAAACACCTCTTTTTCAACCCATAGACATACACAAACCCAAAACAACAAAGATACACCATAAGGAACACCTCAAAACCCATCTCATCCAACCAAAATCAACCAAAAAGCGATTTTAAACCAAAAATCCAAGTTTTTGAAACATAAACTAACCTTTCATGCATTTTTAAACGGTAAAAGCATATATAATTGCACGTAGCACCCTTTAACGATAAGGTAGTCTATGATCCTACCTCGTTGAGTTAAAAACTCGACAGCTCGAACTCCGTGAAAAACAAACTTTGTCAAAATAAAATTCCGTCCGGATGAACGCGTAGCCCTTGGTGAGATAGCAAGGATCCACAACCCGATCGTCAAAAACAAAGTCAGGGCCCCAAGAAAATCTAGAGAGAAGGCAGAGGTTTTTTTGTTTGGAAAAGAAAACTTAGCCTCCAAGCTTTGGAAAATATCTCCACCAAAATATCTAAGGCCAGATATTTATAGGCCACGAAAATATTTTTATTTTATTTTATTTTATTTTATTTTGAAACCTGGCACCAGAACTCCCAACGATCCCAGTATCCTACCCAACATGCATTTTTAAGCTCGAATATGCTTAAAACGCACATAAACATGCTATTGTAAAAACAATAAACAACACGTCGAAATGTTACAAAAATTAAAAAGGGTCAGGGTCTCACAACTCTCCCCCCTTAAAGGAATTTCATCCCTGAAATTCAGTACTGAAACTCAAGCCAACACCGGCTCATCAATCATCAACCATCTCTGATGCAAACCAGCGATACTGCACAACAACAGAAAAGCCCCAGCAATTGAAATCCCAAACCTGTCGTCACACGAAGAAAACACGATTTGAAGCCCACACGTGCAAGTCCCACTGACATCACTGTCATCCAGGAAACATCCCTGAAACACCGGATCAAAATCCAGCTCACACCGTCAATCCTCAAAACCTGACTCTCGCCGAACTCAAACCACTCCGGCGATAAACACATCACACAAGACCAATCTGTCATGGAACCTGGTCCTAAACACTCTCTATTCCAGAGCATAGAGACTACCACTTCATTCCCACTGCCACAAACTGGCTCAATCACATCTCACCATGCACACCAAGGACCATCTCCATAAGTCCAAACACACGACGTCAAGCCCTGACATAAGTCACATGAAACCGCATGCTCCACGCACAAACTCTACTAGAGTTCTGATGATCACCAAATGACCACCGACTTTGATACCACGTCGTCACCCCACTGATGCTAACAATGCCATCTCAAAGCTGACACGATGCCCATCCACGAGCCACAACATAAACACTCGACTCCAGAGAGAAGCTCACTTACTCACCTGATCATCAAAGAATGCATCTCAGCGAACCCTCAAACCTTCATCCTCTACTCAAACTTCTATCTCAAACCACCATTCTCACCCAGGAGAAACATCAGGTGGTACACCATTGTCTTAGACAAGGTTCCACACAATCGAAAACTGATCCGACTTCACAGCCACAAGGTCACCTGACCCCAACGAGTAGCTTGACCAAACACGTCACGTAGATAGAACATCTCATAGGTATCCAACAACCTATACAAACCCAATCGTATCACCTGTGCAACAGCACGTTACTACACATCTCAGCGTCTCGCTATCCAATCACTGATACCAAGACTCGCATTTTACACTTAACAATTTATCCGCATCAAGAACTCATCATGGCCCTTTCGTTCCCAACCAGACAATCGCGTCGGTCTGAACAGGCCACACTAACCAAGATTTCTTAAACATCGAATCCTTCCTGACTCATACCTTACCACATTCTTGGGACCACCATCAAAACAAACGGTTATGTCAAACACAACAATGACCAAGGTCGACGACCATTCCTCGACTGTAAGAACTTTGAATAGTTCTGAGTGCCAAATAGAACCCAAAGCCAGACTCACAAAAGTTTATCAAAAACCTACCATACGCATATCACAGCTGCACTGTTTTGACAAAATTCTCACTCTGCCAAGAGCTAGAAGTACAACTATACCCACACAATCCAGAAGAAGCCACACACAACGGTTAACAATCCTCAGCTGATCACTACAAAAAAAAAACTCTGCGTCTCAACACCAACTCCCTTGTCTACAAGAACAAGCATTCCTGGTTTACCAACTCGACCCCACAGGGAACACAACCCAAATCTAAATCGATCGAGATTCCAACATCTGCATCCAACCAAGATGAATAACTCTCTTCATCTAGAGAAAGAGAAAGGGGTTAACAAGGAACTATGACCAAATCTTGGCGTGCTCAGTACTCATCAACACTTGGCCCCTAGAGAACCCAGTAAATCTTACCTCAAGACCACATCGACTACAGTCACACAACTGCTGTCAACCACGATCACGATACTCAGACCATCCGCATACCTGGTACAACACATACCATTGTGCCCAAAACCTTACTTCACAAGGTTGCGCTTACTCACCTAACTCCTACTAGGTAAACCACTTCCACGACACGGCCTCTCCGAGCAAAGGAAACCCAATCTTGAGAGTTACTAATAACTTCCACAACCATGCAGACACCTTCTGCATTTCTGCTCTCAAAACACGCACGATCACAAGCATCGTATCCTATAATTGCTCACCTATCACCCCAGGCTAGCCAAACCACACGGTACATTGCTGAACCTTATTACTTCACACTTTGTTCTCATGGGCAAACAACATACCCACATCTGAACCCAAGGTGGAACACAAACAAACCCCGAATATATCACACTCGGGATACATCGTCTCAGCACTAAGCCAACCACATGCACCCAGCATGGTTCCCAAACACGATCTCCTAATCACTAGGATATTAACTAAACCACAGACCTGCATTCGCGTGGAAATCTCACAGAACTAATTCTCGTCGCATGTTGAAATTGTAATCTGAACCCTTACACATTCCAACACAACCGCGACCCATGCTTAGTCCTAGCATATCTATAACTCGTACTTATTCACATATCCTTGAGCTCATTTACTCGGAACTCAATTCTCAAACCTTGAAAGGTATACAATGTCCAAGGTCATCAGAACTACTCAGACTCCCAACAACATCCTGTTGATCATCATCAACATCTCGACTACCAAGAAATATCTCTAGAACCACACGTTCTGCTATCTCAACATACGCCCGGCCAAGGATTATTACGCTCCCATCCCCTATGTTCCTATCTATACCCCATCCTGAGTACATGGCTCATGACGTAGTATGCCTCACAACGTACCTAATCCATTACACAATCAAAACCACGTATACCAAACCTTAATTGGAAGGGATTACTGCTATCCACAAATCCAGTCATAACAACTGATTCTCAGGGTCTCCGACACCCCATCGCCCCTACTCACAAGGTCATCCAAAACACAACTACAACTCTTGGCAACATACTTCCAAGAGGAGCCATCTACCACAATCAAGCCACTAACTTTACCTCTGCAACTGATAGCAACCGAGTTGCACATTCAAGACCCAAACCACGATCTCGTCATTTCGAAGGGAGTACATGTTATATATAAAGAAAACATGAAACACGACAACCTAAGGTCGATCTATCATGTTATTTCAAACACATACCATATAATCAAGCTAACACATAGCCACAACGATTATGTAGACACAACACCAATACCGAGGAGAACCGATAAGAATGACGCGTCACCTTGGTTAACCCACTTATATTCCTTGCAAGAAATCACGTTCGCAAAATGTGTTTCTAACTTGGCTCCCAAGTTTGTTAATCCAAACGCTCGAAGGCAAGACTAATCAATCCTAATGTCCAACCTCCATGCTCTTATATACACGACATCAACATGCTCAACAATTAACATGCTCATGTTCCAAACACAGGCAACCACGCACACACACATCTTTCCTCACAAGATAACGCACCCTCTTCCCACAGCTCATAGGTATTTGAACCTAGAGCTCTGATACCAAGTTGTCACACCCCAAACTCCGGGTCACGCGAAAAGCCACAACAACCACCCAAGGTTCTTTCGAAAGAATTAAAACATTCATACATCCATAATAATTACATATGTTTTACAACGTGTTACAAATAACATGAGACATGTATAAAAAAGGTATAAACTACCTAACAAAAACAAGACAATAGGGTCTTGTCATCAGCCATCTCCGGGCACCACCGGGTCAACCTATAGGACCGCGTTCACCTGAAAAAGATTTTAACAAAATTCCACACCGTGTGCTAAAGCCAATAGGAAAAGACTATAAAGTTATAAAGCAGGATATGCAATCATAAGCATGCAGGCTCAACCACAGGAGCCAAAAAAGTTTTTTCAACC
Organism: Heliamphora pulchella; assembly: GCA_032270985.1. NCBI lineage: Eukaryota > Viridiplantae > Streptophyta > Magnoliopsida > Ericales > Sarraceniaceae > Heliamphora > Heliamphora pulchella. The sequence continues at coordinate 25,458 of JAULJZ010029129.1, read as the reverse complement.
CAAAACCACAAGTTTTTCATCAGGCTAACACGAGCCTCAAAACGGTTTTAATCCATAAAATCTCACATTTTCATAAAATCATGCATATCAACAATGCAAATAATATTTTCACAGTTAAAGAAAAGCAGTAACCAAAACGTTATTTTCCACCCGGATCACACACCAAGGAAAGGGAAAAGATATTTTTCACTCGGAACACACAGCTGAGAAAAAAGAAAATATATTTTCCACTCAGAACACACACAGCCAAGGAAAATAAACCAGTAAAACAATATGCTCCACTACGGCCACATAGTCGAGGAGAAAGAGATAAAACGATATTTTCCACTCGAATCACACACCGAGAAAAATAGTATAGTAAAATGATTTCTACGTACCGACTCCGTCACAAGGGGACAGATGTAACAACTATAGACTCCTACCCCTTTACCCAATCCCTATACATCGTAGGATCGGTTAGGTAAATGCAAGTTCTATACGAAGCCACCATAACGTAAAAGCTTAATTTACGGGCCCAAAACCCGAGGATACAAAGCACCTAACCGCTTAATTTACGGGGACTAGCCTGAAGGTACAAAGCACCTACTCTGTGCACGTTTTCGGACTTACACCGAGGGCAACTCGTGCCAAATACCCGCTATTCCAGTACATCTAGAAGATCATTTACTAAAACTAAAACCAACCGGTAGCTCGACTACGAAAACATTTTACAATTATACATTAAACATGTATAAAGATCCATCCATCAACATGGAGATCAAACAAAACATTTCAAAATATTCCATCGTTTCCATCAAAACGTTTAAAAGCTGAGACTCAACCCGAGAGTTACCTCCAAACCTCCAAAACACATTTTTTCTCACGATTTCCTCCGGTTTCAAAACCACATTTTTGAAAACCATGAACATCCACAAGTTCATATCATGTAATAAACTAAGAAAAAGCCAAAACATGCTTTTTATCCAAATAAACATGGTTTAAACATAAAATATAACATTCACATTTTAGTAAACCAAGGGCTCTTAGAACTCACCCCAATATCAAAACTCTCATTCTCACACAAGGAAGAAAAGGGTGGACACAAACATAAAAAGTGTCAACATAACCAGCGAAGGTGTCGACACAAACAGAAAATGTGTCGACACAAACAACAACAGAATACTCAACACCAACAGAAGAAAAATGTGTCGACACAAACAGAAAATGTGCCGACACTAATAGCAAAAGGTTATGACACAAACAGAAAATGGTGTCGACACAAAAGAACAGAGAGTTTGAACGTAAACAGCCACTGAAGCGTCAACACAAATAGTATGAGAAGGGTCGACACAAGTAGAAAAGTGTCGACACAAGCAGAAAAGTATCGACACAAACAGCAAAGGTGTCGACATAAACAGAAAATGTGTCGGCACAAAAAGCAAAATTTTCAAATTTCAAAACAGGCTACAGGGTGATGGTGAAAAACAAACCCAAGCTACTGAAACAACTTCTTAGCCCCAAATTAAACCATTCAAACACCTCTTTTTCAACCCATGGACATACACAAACCCTAAACAACAAAGATACACCAAAAGGAACACCTCAAAACCCATCTCATCCAACTAAAATCAACCAAAAAGCGATTTTAAACAAAAAATCCAATTTTTTGAAACATAAACTAACTTTTCATGCATTTTTAAACGGTAAAAACATATATAATTGCATGTAGTACCCTTTAAAGGCAAGATAGTCTAGGATCTTACCTCGTTGAGTTAAAAACTCGACGCCTCAAACTCCATGAAACACAAACTTCGTCGAAACGAAATTCCGTTCAAATGAACGCGTAGCCCTTGGTGCCGATAGTAAGGATTTGCTACCCGATCGCCGAAAAAAATCCCGGGCCCTAAGAAAATCTAGAGATAAGACAGATGTTTTTTTGTTTGGAAAAGAAAACTTAGCCTCCAAGCTTTGGAAAATATCTCCACCAAAATATCTAAGGCTAAATATTTATAGGCCATGAAAATATTATTATTTTTTTTTTGAAACCTCGCACCACAACTCCCAACGATCCTGGTATCCAACCCAACATGCATTTCTAAACTCGAACATGCTTAAAAAGCACATAAACATGCTATTGTAAAAACAATAAACAACACGTCGAAACGTTACAAAAAGTAAAAAGGGTCAGGGTCTCACATGAGTTGTATTCGTGTTTTTGCTTGCTTGGGAGTATCTTTGAGCATGATTCTCATTCTTTCGTCATCGGGGCGCATTCGAGATAGGCGCCTAAGATTTGGCTTGGTCAGATTGGGGTGTCTATACCGTGGGGTGCTTAAATGCTAGCTATTAGCATTGGTTCTCGCACCGAAGCTTCTCTTGCAAGCTTCTTTCTTTTCCTCTTGAGAGAACATCGAAACCCTCTACTTTCTCTCTAGCTTTTAGCTTGGTTTGGGTCCGGCTCTTGGCGTGGGGATAGTCGATCCTTGCTATACATGCCGTGGGCTTTGCATTTATCTGAACAAAATCGCGTTTTGGTGACTTTGATTTCTCGCCAGTGCTTAAAGCGTTGAGTTTTTAACTCTTGGAGGTAGAATTCTAGACTATCTTGCGTTAAAAGGGTGCTACATGTGATTTATATGTGTTTTTACCATTTTAAAATGCTATAAATGTTTAACTTTGTGTTTAAATCTCGTTTGGTTGGATAAAAAGTATTTTTATGCATTTTTGTGGTTTACTACAAAGTTAGTGGATGTGAGTGTGCTTGATTTTCAAAAGAAGAGTTTTAAAAACCGGGTGAAAGTATAAATAAGTTGCGAAAACATGGTTTTGGAGGTTCGGAGTTAACCCTTGGGATTGAGCCTTTATTTTTAAACGATTCAGTTAGATGGCAGAAATATTTTGAAAATATTGGTTGATTCCCATGGTTTTATGGACGATGTGGTTGGATGCCGTTGGATGTTTGTACATGGCTGTGTGGTTTTACAAACGTGTTCGTAGTTGAGTTGTGTGCCTTTTTAATGATTCTATAAATGTGCCGTAACAATGTATGTGTATGTGGGCTTCCATTACACATCAGCGAAAGTTTAAAAATTTTGCACAAGTAGGTGCTTCGTTCCTTCGGGTAAATCCCCGTAAATGAAGTGGTTACCCTAGTGTGAGGTGTTTGTTGTTGTAGCTCCATATAGAATTTGTCATTACCTAGCAGGTCATTCGATGTCCTAAATCTAGGTTAATGGACGAGAGAGTCTATAGTTGTTATCTTTGTCCCCGGTGTGACAGAGTCAGTACATAGGAATCATTGTGGGTTGTGATAACCTGGTTAGAAAATAACTTGTTGTTTACATTTGACAAACTGTAGATGTTATAGGATTATATGAAAACTTGTGATTTTAAGGATGAAAAACTATTTTGAGACTTGTGATGTTGAGTTTTTCATATAATTCGTGATTGCATGTTATGATTTTACTTCATGCTAGTCTATTCTGTTGAGCATTGGATCACGTTGTGGGATTTTAAAAACTTTCAGGTGAATTTGATCACATGGATTGATCTTGGTGAGCCTGGAGGAGGCAAAGACAAAAACTCTTTTGTTATTTTTAGTAGTTTTGTTGGTGGGTTGTTTATACCGTTTTGTATTTGAATCATATAATGGAGTTATATCTGTTAGCCTTGAAGACATGTTATTTAGCCTTGAAGCTTGGTTATCAATGCATGTAGGTTGTATGCTAATGAGAAGAACCCTAGGTTGGTTGCATGTTTTCATACTGTATGCAATAGTTATCGTTTTCGGTTGGTTTTATACTTTATATCAACTATTATGCCCTGAGGGAGGATTTTGAACCTTGTTTTAGCATGTTTTAGTTGGCATGGTTCTGCCTTGAAACCTTTCAAAAATGTTAGAAAATGTTTAAGTGTTGTGTGTGAAAAGTTGGGTTTTAAAAAAGGGTCCAGAGTCAGACCGCTTGAAAGACCGCTCAAGCGGTCTATCGAGTGGTCAAACCATACTCTCGATTGTTTTGCAAATTGAGGGAAAAGCAATGTACAGGCAAGGACCGCTCGAGCGGTCTTTTGATCGATTGAGCGGTCTGGGCAATTTTTTAAAAATTTTGTTTATTTTTTTTAAAACTTGGCTCATGAGGACTGTGACCTTAATCTTTTGGACTGTTCTTTTACATAAAATAAACCCTTGAAAGTGCATTTTTTAAATGTTTTAAGCTTTCTTTCGTTTACGTTCTTGGACCCTTCTTGGCTCAGGTGGTTTTGATGGATCTTGGTATTTCAAAACGGGTTTTTTTTCAGTGATTCACGTGACCTAGGTTTTGGGGCATGACAATGAAAGTGTTGATTCTTCCTTTCTTCATCTCCATATCCATCTTAGAAAGATCCCATTTCATTAGCCTCAGCTTTGGTACTACTGTATCCGCTTCGATGATATTAGTGTGCTCGCAAAATCAGTACTGTATAAACATTAAGTTACGTTATAAAATATGTTAAATGTAAAACAATGATGGGTATTGAAATAATACTACCAAAAGAAGAATCACGTAACCGGTTATTTTCTATGACTGTTTATGGTATTTCTCAATTGATGAAATCAAAGCCCTTCTAATTGCTTCAGCCCAATCAAAGTTTCTCATGAAATCTAAGTCTTCCATGTATTGTAAATAGCTCCACCCGATTGTATGTCCCGTGGTAGGAAAAAACAAATTCAAGCAAAGGTACAAGCAAACCAGCCAGATTACATACTCAACATCATCATTCTTCTTTTTCTTAGTCAATTTTTCCACAATGCCTTTATGTCTGGACTGGAAAGTCTACCTACTTTGACTGACCTTCTCTTTACCAAGCCTAGCTCTGCTTTGTTACAATATGAATTGGTTATCAACTCCTTTCCGCAACGTATACCAAAGATAAGCTATATTTCATTTCTCGTCAAATGGACTTCTTTCTGGACAAGTGAAAACGTTTTCTTATGAATGTCAAATCTCTAAATGAGGGCAGCCACATCGTCATCAAATTTCCTAAACGTTGATATCTCTAAGTTCTCTTGGCGTAATGCATCAAGTACGCTCCAAAATGGTGTTTTTTGCAATGCTGTAATTTGTTCCCTTTTGAACTTGAAGCTCTTCAACAAATGAATTATAGAGTTTAGATTGCAACGGAAGTTGAAATTTACTTGTTATGTTGCAGTATCCTCTTTTAGTGTGATGTTTGGACTTGATTTCTTGCGCTTGGAAGGTGACTCTGTATTTTCCTCTTTTGCTGCAGCCTCTGCTTGATCCTTCTGTCCATGAAATCTGTTTTTAGGAACAGATTTGGTTCCCATCACTTCAAGTATTGTTGAAAGAACCCTATAGGAAAGAAGACAACTAAATACTTATCAGTCAAAAACATGCTATAAATATACAAAATGCAGTTGGATGCATCAAGAACAAACAGACTCTACTTGTTATTCAAAATGATATTTTGTCAGCATTATACAATGTTGGAAAGTTATTTTTTCCCTAAACTTCAAATTTTTCAGACTTAAATGATACATTTATTAGTTAGAAACAAGAAATTAGCTACAAAGGTGGGTGTTTTTTAGTTTCTGTGAGCCTTATTGCTACATTCATCAGTGCTCACACAATTTGTTAAATAGTTGCTCAAAAAAACATGAATGCCTACATCTTGCGTGTTATTAATACATTTAAATGCAAATTTTTTGGAATCGTGTAAGAAATGATACATTCATCAACTCTTAGTCCAAATTATTTTTTGCAGGGGTATTGATATGGGTGTTCTCTTTCCATCATGGACAAAAGTTGCTCTAAAATGTAGGCAAAAGATGCATGTAAATAAAACAAGAAATTATGCCTATCATTGCTCATTTACATTTTATTTCAAGGACTTTATCAAATATCCATATAGCAGAATGTAGCAAAGACTTTAAGAAAAAACTTTTCAAAGAAGATAGACACACTAGTGCATAATATCCTCCTAGAAACTTTGTCAACGCATAATATCTTCCTACCAAATATGTTACTCCAATTAACCTATTTAGAGGTGCTTAGATATGGAAAATAATAAAAACCCTTTTAGAATGGTAACATGTATGCTTTAAGCACGTCCACTTGTTCAAAGATATAAAATGCAGTTGGAAGCAGCAAGGACAAACAAACTTTACTTACTATTCTAAATGATACTTTTCCAGCATTACACAATGTTACCAAGTCATTTTTCTCCAAAACAACAACTTTGTCAAAATTAAATGATACATTTACCAGTTAGATACACCAAACAAGCTTCAAAGATGGGTGTCATTTGGTTACTTTGAGTCTTACTGATTCATTCATCAGTGTTCAACCAAACTGTTACATAATTCTTTAGAACATATAAATTAGCAACCTTCACAGGATAATTTTTCTTCTCGTCAAACAAATGATTCAATTATGAAATGAGAATCTCTATATTAATCATGAAGCCTCTTTCTTCTTCTCTTCTATTTTCCAAATAGGAAATATCAAACAAGCATAGAATGTACAAAACACAAGAAGTTGTGCACAAATCTCAGTTAATCTATTACCAGTTCTGGCATGCGATTTTTCCAATTAAGCTTTAGAAGATTACAAATGAGGATTCAAATGATGCAAGCCCAAACGATAGAATAATCAATTAGCGTAAGGCATTACATTTTTCACAAGCTTTGCTTCACGCTTGTCTTATTGATATGTTTATCAGTGTTTTCCCAATTCATGAAGCCATACTAATAAAAAAGAACAATTGCTGGATGATGCAAACAACATAATATTTCTTGTTTGAACACAAACGATACATTTACCACTACACTTAAAGTTGGTTGGTTTTTTGTTCACGTGAGTCTCACTGATACATTTATCAGCTAAAATCACAGAAAAACCTCCAAATGATACTTTAACTACAACAATACCATTTGAACAATAAACTACAATTCACTCAATCGCAAACGATTGATGAACATCACAGTTTGTAAAAGAAGCACAAATTGTATATCATTTCAAATGTGCATCACTATCCAACTTGGCAAATGACATATGCATCCCACAAATTGTGCCAACGATAGTTGTAGTATAACAATATGAATGATATACGTTCCATTATCAATACAAATCATTCAGAAAATAGAAGGAACTTGGAAATCAACATTTCGACCCTAAATCCCTTTTTCGATATGAAAATCTAATCTTTTCCAGGGGTGAAACTTGGAACGATTTCAAATAGACCCATGAAATGATAGTGGACATTATCATTTTGAATTTTGATTTAACGGTTTATGGGTAATCAGTTTAAATACACAACATGAAACATTTGAACGTAATACATGTTCATTTATGAGCTGTTCGTCCCTTTCAAACCTAGGTCTTCTTCTCTTTCAAACCGAGTTCTTCGTCTTTGTGTATTTGCTCTTCGATGAGGTGGTTTGGAATTGTATCGAAGGAAAAAACACTTCCTTGTGTATCGTCATGATGTTCGGGAATGGGTAGATATGTTTTCGAAATGGTTATGCAAAATTAAGACCGATACTTTCGGGATTTTGAGTTTTGATGGAACCGCGATGATGGGGACATTTGGGTCATTTTTCACTTATTCAAAATAAGAACGGGACTAATATTAATATAAAAGTTAAGATGGGACTAAATCTAATATTACATGCATCTTAAAAGAGGACTAAACCCAAAATTTCTCAAGAAAAAATTCAATCACAACATTAAAATTTTTTTGACACCATAGAATTAATCTAAATTTTATTTTTCGGGGTCCCCACACATGCCAATTCAAATATTTATCATCAAAAATTATTTTCGTTCATTTAATCATGTTAATAAAATTAATTAAAACATATCGGGTCTCCACAACCTCCCTCTCTTAGGAAATTTTGTTCCCGAAATTCAACACTAGTTCTTGAGCCATGTTTTCACAAATTAAACATCCACGCTTTTTATCCTCATGGGAAGGTCTCGCCAACCCTATGGTTAACTAAACGCCATTGACCTATTGTTCAACCTACATTACCTACCTATCGAGACATATAATCTATTCCGAATGCATCCAGACTCAAAGCAACCACTTACCTAACACGTAGCCAAACTACACCCAAAACTAGTTTTACACCCGTCCTACTCTTGCTTGTACTAATCAAAGTTTTCCTTTGGGATATGACACAATTAGGCCACCCTTGTCTAAAAACATACACCGTGAACTACTTCTGTAAGTCTAAATCACGCACAGTCGAACCTTTGATACCATTCATAGGAGGACACACACATCTTCCATACGTATCACCTGAATCTCATTCACATCCTCACAACGGATAATTACAGAACCCCAAAACACATTACTACCCAACACACACCTACTGCACCAACACTTAAAGCCAATGAAATACTTATTCTCGAGCGAAAACAACCACTATTTAATTCAAGGGTAAGAGACTCACTCGAACCATAGAATGGTTTACTTGCAAAAGAATAGGATTACTCAACCTAACTAACATATAACATCCAATAGGGATTCGAGTACCAAAGTAAAGAAACAAATCTTCATCAAGAAACTACAAAGAGCTAGTTTTACACTCACACAATCTCAACTGTTCAAGTTCATCTGGCACAACCACAAGGACCACGCTAAGGGTACAAGATTTACCGTGATTTTACTACCCAAGAAACTGCTAAGCTACAATTTAACCAGAAGGTTTCGACCTTTACACCTAACAATGATAAAGCACTCGGAACATGACAACTTTCTACAGGATAGCTCTCTTTCTAGAGAAACCAGCAGGTCAACCATAAACTCTCATTCAACACCATCACGCCTTAGGGTAACCGTTAAGCACTCAGTTCAGGAAATCACTAACCATCCCTCTTTAGAATAACTTTGAATTTCACCACACCAAATATCGTCAACCCACCTACGACAATTACACCACTCATCACTCTTAGTTTTCAAACTCAAAGCCTACATATCTATAACATCATCTACGGGCGTTTATGTTTATTCGTGGGGTGCACCGGATATCCATTATTTTTAGAAAAATGTTCTTTTCTTTTTAAAACAAGAAAATCTAAGATATCCGAACATCCTTTTTAAAAAAATAGAGTCGCCACTTGATTTTTGAGAAAAATCAAAAAAAAATAAAAAGAAGATTGTGGGTCTTTTAAAAATGTAACTAGAGAAAAAGAGGGTTCAGGGGCTAAGGTACGAAAAGGGAAGGTGTTAGGCACCCTTTTTGCCTAACCGTGGGGCTGGCCTCTACTTTGTCAATAGTGGTTCTTGTTGTAAACTTTTTAAAGGTAACATATAGAGAACCGGAGGTTAGAGAGAGTTGAAACAAAAGCAAGCAATGAAACAAAATCCTAACTATAATTCTTAGGGTCATGTAACTTGGTTATTAATTTTAGATATGCCACATGTATCGTTTGAGCAAATCAAAGCAAAAAGCATGCGAGTAAGTGATAAAATAAACAAATAAGTACCTAAGGGACATGCAAAAAGATTTCTATTGCTAATCATGTTATAAACATATGGTACAGGACAAACAGAAGAGATTAAAACAATGTTTCGAGTTACTGAATATACACAAAATATACGGTCGTGGCAACTAATGTTGCGACCGTGAGGAAATAAGGCACAAAACTAGAGGCTGTGCCAAACATAGGGTAACCGCGAGAAACATGATGGAAAATACTCCCTTCCGTGACAAACAAAGGTCGCGGCTGTAGTTTTTTAAAGGTCCAGAAAAGGGAGAACACAGAACAAGGCCCAATGGAGGCTCAAATGTACAGGATAAGCAGGGCAGAGGCCATGACCTATTGATTCTAAGTCAAATCCATCACCCTTCATCTGCTATACAAATAATAACTCAAAACAGAATATACAGGATATTAAAAATGATTAAGAGAACACGATAAACACATTCCTCATGTTACTGGCCTCACAAAACCTTACGGCCGTAGCAAAAGTATGTGACAGTCGTGAAAATCATAGAAATAACGGTTGTGGCCAGTGTAACAAACTAGCGGCCTGCATTGTGGGGGTCATGAAACACACGACCGTAACATAGAAACGTGGCGGCCATTATATTTGAAATCCATAGAATATGTAGAAACGAAAGTATAGAGAACAGAGACCATGACCCATTTGATCGAAGTTAGATCTATTGTCCATCACCCAGCTAGAAAATAAACTGAGGTATAGAAAGGCAGAAACACTAAACAGAACAGTAAAAAGAGGAAAAAATTTAAAATAAAATAACATCAGAGGGTTTTTAAAGAGTTTTCACATCTTAACCTAAAAACAACGGTTACGGCCGTGACTATAGGATGTCACGGCCATATTATTTATAGGCATCCATATTATTTATAGGCATAATAAAGATGGCAGCTATGCATAAAAACCTCACGGCCGTTACTGTGGGTTTAACAAAACATATGGCCGTGACATAATAAGGTCGCGGCCGTCATGTTCTAGAACCTCAGAAAGCTTTTTGATGTGCTCAATGCGCTTGTGAGCATCGAAACAGAATGAAAGCGAATGTAAATATACGAAACAGAGAGCTATGAATACATTGTTAGTGATGAAAAGTTTGAAGAAAACAAATGTCTACATTGAAATGAATGATAAATAAGTAATAAAAACAATGAAAACTTTATCCATGACACTCTCGGGGGAAGAAAATGAGGGTTTATGAAGATTCGTGAGTTTTTAAGGTTATCTCGTGTGAATATCCACCTCGAATAGCCCATCGGGGGTGAGAATATGATATCTCCAAGTCAATATATGTTCTCTGAGAACTCCTCTAAGGCAAGCAAGAACACGAACGAGGCTCGGGAAGTATAGAATGGATGAGAGAATATCTGGTGGGGGAGTATTTGGGTAGATTTTTGGTAACCAGGTCTTTCTCCTTCTGTTTCTTCTGAAAAACGACGCCTATGTATAGGTAAAGTAGGCAACACAGACCCCATCTGGAATGCTGCCACCTGTCCAAAAAAGGGTAATAGTGATGGCCGCAACCTTTTTGCTTTTGTATAGTGGCGGCCATGACCTTTAAGTTGGTGAAAAGGACAGCCGTGATTTTCAAAAGTCGCGGCTAGGTTTAGTGTTTCAACACAAGTAACAGCCGTTACAAAGGAAGTCGCGGCTTGCTTTACGATTTTTAAAAATATAGCGGCTGTGAGAGGAAGGACACGGCCTACTCTTGGGTTTTCAAAAATGTGGTAGCCGTGATAGGAAGGACACGGCATGTTCTAGGGTTATTAAAAAAGTGGCGGCCATGAGGATAGGAATGTCACGGTTTGAGGGTTTTTTATGATTTTCTTAGGTTTTGAGCCGAATTTGTGATTTCGCTTGCTTGGGAGTAATGTTGAGCATAACTCTCATTTTTTCATCCTTGGAGCACATTCGAGATGGGTGCCTAAGATTCGGCTTCGTCAGATTGGGGTGTCTATAGTTGCCCCTCTTTGATAGAGCTTGCAACAACTCGTGGTGCAAGTAAATATCAAAGCTCTAGAGACAAACCGATTGAACAAGCCGCCAATCTTAGGCACAAATAAAACACAGAAAAGCGTGGTCGAACCCAAATTTCCATCGAGCTTTCCATCTCTATCTCTCATACCACATTGCAAGGGATTAGGCCGGTCGTAGTTCGTGGGGTAATGCATATGATGCAAATAGATTAATCATGATGCATGATAGATGCAAAACATAATGCAGGTACAAGGTATGATGCAAAACATAGGAACTTCAAAAGGTCAAGTCAAGACCTGAAGAAGTAATCAATAGTCCAAAGCTTTTAAGAACTCCACTAGAGGTGCCTGGGAAGCAGGGCTTAGGGCACTTAGGATATTAGAGCTTGGCAAACCTAAGAATCGTCTCACGAACTTAGGACCTAAACAACGCTTTACGTATGACTAGGGTTTTAGAAGAGGGGGATGCTTAGTTATAACGCCCCAATTTCCAAACAATAAAACTCTACGGAAACCAACACGAAAACGGGATTTTATTTGTGAAATAAATCTCCAAATACACCATTTTATTCCCAAAAGGTTATTCAAAAGATTTTCTATCTGAAAACCTTCTTTCGAAACAAAACCATACTTTTGTTCACAGCGGCAGTCCGCTTGAGTAGGCCCTCAACCGCTCGGGCGGTGAGACACCCGATAGATTTTCAAGCAAACAACCAAAAAATCTTTTCAAGTTTCAAAAACACACCTAAAAACCTCATCTTTGAACAAGGGTTAAAATAAGCAAAAATATTGGGACAAAACATTAGCTTGATAAAGAAACTTCTTCTTTCAACCCAAAAACCATGATACCAACGTTTTTATACCATAACCAAGCAGTTCAAACCGAAAACTCCCCAACCAAACATGAATCCACGCCTCACGTACAAACAATTTATGAAGCCATGGCCCTAAGGCCTTACATAACATACTTTAGAATCCAAAACATAAACATAATGATCCCATATCAAAAGAGAAAACTAAGAAAAGTCTTCCGCCTTCTCTAGCTCCTCTAGATCATCCTATGTGATCACTATCACCTGAAAAAAGTTTTTAAATCCCACAACGTGAGTCAAAGCCTAATAGGAAAAGACTACCATAAATTTAAAGCGAAACACGCTAACACGAATAATATGGATATCCCGACTCATACGAGCCCCAAAAATGATTTTACTTCTCAAAACCACAAGTTTTTATATCATTTCATAACGTTCAACAATATAATAAGCACACAACAACCATGTTCACATGCGTTTCGTACTCTTTTACGGTCTTTCACCGTAGGATAGCATTAACCCAATCATTCAATTCTTTGTGGTCTTTCACCGCGGGACAACTATTTACCCTAATATGCAACTCTTCACGGTCTTTCACCGTAGAAAAATGGTTTGCCCCAATACACAATTCTTCACGGTCTTTCACCGTAGGACAACAACTTGCCCCAATATGCAATTCGTTACACGACACATGGTATGACTTAACAGATATAGGTACGCATATAGCTATGTACCAAACACTTAGTCGCACACTATCATATCTTCCATGTAGCCATCGAGATTAACCGACATCTCAACTAAAATCATTTTAAATCAAGCTCAATCCCAAAGGTTAGCTCTAAACCTCTAAACTGGGTTTTCGCAAACATTTTCGTAACTCGTCCGATTTTCAAAACTCATTTTATTGAAAACGTCGGACACACCCAAGTCCACTAACTTTGTAATAAACCACAAAATTGCACACATGCCTTTTTATCCAACAAACATGGTTTAAACACCAGATTCAACAATAAATGCATTTTTAAATAGTAGAAATGCACATAATCACACGTAGCATCCTTTTTAAAATAAGGTAGTCTAGAATCCTACCTCGGGGAGTTAAAACTCGAAACTTTGAAATCGGCGAGAAACCAAAGTCGCTAAAACACGATTCTGCTTGGATAAACGCGAAGCCTATGGCAAGGATATCAAAGATCGACTATCCGAACGCTAAGATCCGAACCCGAATCAAGCCGAAAGCTAGAGAGAAGGTAGAGCTTTTAAGAGATTTATTTAGAGAGATGAGTGGAAACTTATAAAACAAGCTTTTGCATAAAGATCAAGGCATGAGTAGCCTTTATAAGATCTCGCGCCCGGCTGTCTGCTCAAGCAAACAGAGGCCCGCTCGAGCGATCCCCCACCAACCCAACTCTCAGCCACAAGCCTGCTCGAGCGAACAGAGCTCCGCTCAAGCAGTTATCGCTGGGTGAAAACTCGAACAAAGGACGCATGACCAAGCCCATGCATGCATAACTCATATGTAAACATTAAATTCTATAACGATTTAAGCAATAACTAACACATCGACAAAACATAACAAAATAAAATAGAATCGGGTCTCACAACTCTCCCCTCTTAAAGGAATTTTGCCCCCGAAATTCACTGTAAGGTCACAAAGCAAACAACTCTGGATATCTAGCATGGACGTCAGACTCAAGCTCCCACGTCGCTTCATTGACTCCATGATAAAGCCACAGAACCTTGACATATGCAATGGTCCTCCCTCTCAACACTTGCTTTTTCGTATCCATAATCTCCACCGGTCGTTCCTCAAAAGAAACATCCTTATCTACCCGCAACTCAGCCCAATTCAGTATGTGTGATGGGTTAGACTCGTACTTTTGAAGCATGAAAACATGAAACACGTTGTGCACAAATGACAATTGAGAAGGCAAGGCCAGACAGTATGCCACCTATCCAATCCTCTCCAGGATTTCAATTGGCCCAGTAAAACGCGACGACAACTTCTGCTACGGCCAAATCTCATCAAACCTTGGCGTGGCGAGACTTTTAGAAACATATGGTCCCCACCCCAAACTCTAAAGGCCTCCTTCTCTGATCGGCATAATTCTTTTAACGACTCTGACCAGTCACCAAACGTTGGCGAATCATAGCAATCTTTTTCGTTGTCTCTTGCACCAAGTCGGGTCCCAAAATTACGGTCTCTCCCACATCCGTCCAGCACACCAACGACCTACACGGCCTGCCATACAAGGCCTCAAAGGGCACCATCCCAATGCTAGACTGATAGCTATTGTTATACGCAAACTCTGCTAATGGTAAATGATCCTCCCAAGAACCCCAAAAATCAAGTACACAAGCCCTCAACATGTCCTCCAGCATCTGTATAGTACGCTCGGACTACCCGTTCGTCTGAGGATGAAAGGAAGTGCAGAAATGCAAGCTCGTCACCAGAGCTACCTAAAAACTCTACCAAAAGCATGAAGTAAAGCGCGGGTCTCGATTGAAAACAATCGATACAGGTATTCCGTGTAACCGAACAATCTCACTGACATATAGTCTACTCAGCTTATCCACAGAATCCTTCACGCGAATGGGGAGAAAGTGTGCGAACTTTGTTAATCTATTAACTATAACCCAAACAGCATCGTGGCCCTTTAGGGAATCTCGGAAGTCCAATTACAAAATCCATCGTGATGTTCTCCCGCTTCAACTCCAATACAGACAACGACTGAAGTAAACCTACTGGTCTCTGGTGTTTCGCCCTCACTTGTTGACAAGTGAGACATCGAGCAACAAACTGAACCACCTCTCTCTTCATTCCCTTTCACCAGAACTGACGACGTAGATCATGGTACATCTTGGTGCCTTCCAAGTGCACTACAAGACGAGAATGGTGGAAATCGTGTAACACGTCGCCGCGGGATGACTCTGGTACAAACACTCTCCCTGTAAACCTCAAACTCTGATTCGGACTCACGACCCATCCCTTCGTGTCCTTCCCACAGGCCACCCGATCCCTCAGCATCTGAGCTTTCTGATCCGCCTACTGAGCCTTCAGGACACGGGTAACCAAAATAGGCTGTGAAACCACTGAGAACAATGTCGCACCCTCCTTCATCTCTTCGAGACATATATCAAACTCGCTGATCTCTCTAAGCAGGTCCCACTCTTGCATAGCAGCAGAAGCTAGTATGCCATGGGGTCTCTTGCTGAGAGCGTCGGCAACAACATTGGCCTTTTCGGGATGATACTGAAGATCGAAATCATAGTCTTCCATAAACTCCATCCACTGTCGCTGGCGTAGGTTCAGGTTCTTCTGTGAAACAAGTACTTCAAGATCTTGTGATCTGAGAAAACCTCAAAATGCTCACCATAGAGTTAGTGCCGCTATGCCTTCAAGGCAAAACCACCGCTGATAACTCCAAATCCTGTGTCGGGAAATTATGTTCATGAGTCTTCAGCTGTTGAGATCCGTAAGCCACAACTTTACCTTCCTGCATTAAAACATAACCCAAACCATCATGCGACGCATCACAATACATCGTATAACCCAAACCTCGTTCTGGAATAACTAACACTAGTGCATTCGTCAACCACTTCTTCAATTCCTGAAATGCTTACTCACAAGTCTCACCCAAACGAACTTGACTCCCTTTTGTGTAAGGCGAGTCATTGGTGCGGTAAGTCTAGAAAAATCCTTTACGAATCATCGGCAATAGCCTGCCAAACCCAAAAAGTTACGGATCTCAAATACATTTTTTGATCGTTCCCAATCTATCACCGCGTCAGTCTTCGAAGAATCCACAGATACTCCATCCCTTGATACTACATGTCTAAGAAATCTCACCTCAGGCATCCAAAATTCACACTTCTCAAATTTCGCATACAGACGATACTCTCTCAAAAGCTGTAGAATAATACGTAGATGTTCTTCGTGCATCTCTCTTGAGGGTGACTAGATAAGAATGTCATCCATAAACACAACCACAAAACTGTCAAGATACGAACGGAATATACGGTTCATCAAATCTATGAACGTCGCAGGAGCATTCATCAAATTAAACGGCATAACCAAAAACTCATAGTGACCATAACGAATCTGAAAGGTGGTCTTCGTTATGTCCTTGTCCATAATCCTCAACTGATGATACCCTGACCTCAAATCAATATTTGAAAAGCAACTTAAACCCTTTAGTTGATTAAACAATTCATCAATCCTTGTCACATGATACTTGTTTTTCACCATTACCTGATTCAACTTTCGGGAGTTAATACACAACCTCAAGGACCCATCCTTCTTCTTAGCAAACAAGGATGGAGCTCCCCACGGCGACGTACTCGGACATACAAACCCCTTATCAAGAAACTTCTAAATCTGTATCTTGAGTTCTCGCATCTTAACCGGTGCAAAGCGATAAGATGGCATCAAAATAGGAGTATCCTTCGGAATGAGATCGATAGAAAACTCTATCTCACGACTCGGTGGCAACTCAAACAGATTGTCAGGGAAGACATCTAGATAGTCACAAACTATAGGGGGAAGCTCCCCTCGAACCCCAACCACCTCATCCAATATGAGAGCAGAAATGAGAAAACTCAGGTTTTCTTAGTTCCAAACAACACCGGGCGTAGACACTAAACCCTCGTCCCAATCGCCTACAAAACAAAAGCAATCACCCTCAGGCGTACAAATCGATACCCTCCGTTAATCACAATCGATAAAGGCACGATAGGTGGTCAGCTAGTCCATCCCTAGGATGATATCAAATGTGATCATGTCTAGAATGATGAAATCAAACTCTAAATAATGACCGGCCACCTCTAACTTACAGGATCTACAAACTCATCCCAACACCACATTTCCACTGACTAGGGTCTCTACACACAACGTACTACCCAATGAGTCCATCTCTAACCCCAAAGCAGATGCAAAAGTAGATGAAATAAAGGAATGCGATGCTCCCATGTCGATAAGAATACTGGCCCATGATCTATACACTAAGAGAGTACCTTTATCGCTGAAGCAGTAGCTGCGGCATCAGGCACGACCAGTGCCTTGGAAGAACTGAGATTTAGAAGGGCATACACTTGGTCTTGCGTTCCCCTAGTCTTTTCACCATAGCTCTGGGCTAAGGACTGTTGCACTGATTGGGCTGATGCACCTCCCTTTATAACCCTGGAAGTTTGAGCTGCTGGCTGCGAATGTCAATATATCTGTCATCCCTATGCGGGCAAAACAACTGGTGCACCTGTCGTACTCTGTACGCTTCCTTCATGAGGGCAGTTCCTACGAATGTGTCCTGACTGGCCACATCCATAACAAACTGGTGGCTCTCTCTCCTGTGACTGAACAGGTACTGAACTCTGAGATTGTCCTTTCTGTGGGTAGTTCGACACCTGATGCCCTGGTAGCCTGCACTGATAATAGATGAGCTCTCTCTGCTCCGACCTTCCTGATGAAGCCATCGAAGGTGCTGGCTGCTGTAGAAAACTACTACTGTGGCCTAGAGGGACGTGGTCCAGGGCCAAAGGACCCCTACCTCCTTTTGGAGCACCCACTTGACTGAGTATCCACTCCACTCTGCAATGCCCTGACCTCCTTGGGTCTACGAGTCTCACTCAGTGAATTCTCTATAGTAACCATCGACTTCACCAGATCTGTAAAAACACGTAATCTCAATCCTGCCACCAGTTCCCTAATTGCGGGGCTTAGACCCCTTCCAAAGCTCTTCGATCGCAGATCGTCAATAGATATGCAATCATGAGTAAAGTGGGACATGCTAGTAAACCTTGCCTCATACTGTACCACACTCAGCGCCCCCGAGTGAGGGAAAAGATCACGGTATAAATCTCTTGAGGACTCGAGAAAGTACTTTTCTAGAAATACCTTTGTAAATGCATCCCATGTGCCTTCCACATCTGTTCTAGCAAAATTCTACCATTCATGAGCATCACCTCTTAGTTGGAATACGACAAATGCAATCCGTAGGTCATCCTCGACTATCTGTAGTGTATCCAGAATCCTGGTCGCAAGCTTCAACCATTTTGTAGCCACCTTTGGATCAGGATCCCCGATAAAGGTGAGAGGGTCAAGACGTCGAAACTCTTGCATCGCGACAGTCACTCTTGGCTCAGGTACTCTCTCTCTCTCTCTCCCTAGCAGCCTCGGCTAGCTGACAGATGGAGCTTACCATCTAACGCAGTAAGTCTACCCCTTCTACAGGTTCTTGAGGAGCATTAACATCCCCAACATTAGGGATTTGCACATTTTCTTAGCCTAAACCACGGCCATGGCCTCGACCACGGTCTCGTCCTCTCCGTGCGGACATAACTTCTATATGAAAGAAACATAGAACGTAACAACATAATATTCATCCCATTATGTTATTACAGATATAACTCACATAATCATGCCAACACTTAGCCATAGACGTTCATGTAAACACATCTCACATACTGAGGAGAACCGACAAGAGTGACGCGTTAATTTGGGTAACCTACTTAGATTTTGTACCAGAAAACACGTCGGCTGAATGCATTTATGATTTGGCTTCTAAGTTTGTTAATCCAAACACCCGAAGGCAAAACAAGTCAATCCTAAGGTCCAACCCCCATGCTCACGTATACACGACATTTATGTACTCAACATATTATCATACTCATGTTATGAAAACAGTTAAATACGTGCAATCAAGCACACGCAACCATCTTCACAGGGTGATGCAACCTCTTCCTACGGCTCTTAGGTATTGAACCCAGAGTTTTAATACCAAGTTGTAATGTCCCGGTTCCCAAAGAATAAAACTCCATGGAGACCAACACAAAAACAGGATTTTATTTGTGAAATAAATCTCAAAACACAACATTCTATACCCGAAAGGTTATTCAAAAGATTTTCCATCCGAAAACCTCATTTCGAAACAAAACCAAACTTTTGTTCACAACGACTGTTCGCTCAAGTGAACCCTCAACCACTCGAGCGGTGAGACACCCGAGAGATTTTCAAGCCAAAAATCAAAAAATCTTCCCAAGCCTAAAAAACACACCTAAAAACCTCATCTTTGAACAAGGGTTGAAATAAGCAAAAATATTGGGACAAAACATTAGGTTGATAAAGAAACTTCTTCTTTCAACCCGAAAACCTTGATACCAATGTTTTTATACCACAACTAAGCAGTTCAAACCGAAAACTCCCCAACCAAACACGAATCCACGCCTCACATACAAACAACATATGAAGCCATGGCCCTAAGGCTTTACATAACATACTTTAGAATCCAAAACATAAGCATTAGTACATGATCCCATATCAAAAGAGAAAACTAAGAAAAGTCTTCCGCCTCCTCTGGCTCCTCTAGATCATCCTATGTGATCACTATCACCTGAAAAAAGTTTTTAAATCCCACAACGTGAGTCAAAGCCTAATAGGAAAAGACTACCATAAATTTAAAGCGAAACACGCTAACACGAATAATATGGATATCCCGACTCATACGAGCCCCAAAAATGATTTTACTTCTCAAAACCACAAGTTTTTATATCATTTCATAACGTTCAACAATATAATAAGCACACAACAACCATGTTCACATGCGTCTCGTACTCTTTTACGGTCTTTCACCGTAGGATAGCACTAACCCAATCATTCAATTCTTTGTGGTCTTTTACCGCGGGACAACTATTTGCCCTAATATACAACTCTTCACAGTCTTTCACCATAGGACAACGACTTGCTCTAATACACAATTCTTCATGGTCTTTCACCGTAGGACAGCAACTTGCCCCAATATGCAATTCGTTACACGACACATGGTATGACTTAACAGATATAAGTACGCACATAGCTATGTACCAAACTCCTAGTCGCACACCATTATATCTTTTATGTAGCCATCGAGATTAACCGACATCTCAACTAAAATCATTTTAAATCAAGCTCAATCCCAAAAGTTAGCTCCAAAGCTCTAAACTAGGTTTTTGCAAACATTTTTGTAACTTGTCCGATTTTGAAAACTCATTTTATTGAAAACCTTGGACACACCCAAGTTCACCAACTTTGTAATAAGCCACAAGATCGCGCACATGCCTTTTTATCCAACAAACATGGTTTAAACACCAGATTCTACAATAAATGTATTTTTAAACAGTTGAAATGCACATAATCACACATAGCACCCTTTTTAAAACAAGGTAGTCTAGAATCCTACCTCGGGGAGTTAAAACTCGAAGCTTTGAACATCGGTGAGAAACCAAAGTCGCCAAAACATAATTCTGCTTGGATGAACGCGAAGTCTATGGCAAGGATATCAAATATCGACTATCTGAATGTCAAGATTCAAACCCGAATCAAGCCGAAAGCTAAAGAGAAGGTAGAGCTTTTAAGAGATTTATCTAGAGAGATGAGTGAAAACTTGTAAAACAAGTTTCTACACAAAGATCAAGGCATGAGCTGCCTTTATAAAATTTTACCCCCAGCTGTCCGCTCGAGCGAATCGAGGCCCCCTTGAGCAGTTCCCCACCGACCCAACTCAGGGCCACAAGCCCGCTCGAGCGAATAGAGCTCTGCTCAAGCGGTTATCGTTGGGTGCAAACTCGAACAAAAGACGCATGTCGAAGCCTACACATGTATAACACATATATAAACATGAAATTATATAACGATTTAAGCAATAACCAACACATCAACAAAACATAACAAAATAAAACGAAATCGAGTCTCACACTAGTCCTCTAGGGCTTCAGGAAAAAAAGGATGCCTAGTCCTCTAGGGCTTAGAAGAGATGGATGCCTAGTCCTCTAGGGCTTGGGAAAGAGGGATGCCTAGTTCTCTAGAGCTTAGGAAAGAAGGATGCCTAGTCCTCCAGAGCTTGAAAAAGAGAGATGCCTAGTCCTTTAGGGCTTGGAAAAGAGGGATGCCTAGTCCTCTAGGGCTTGAAAAAGAGAGATGCCTAATCCTCTATGGCTTGGAAAAGAGGTATGCCTAGTCCTCTAGGGCTTAGGAAAGAGGGATGACTAGTCATCTAGGGCTTGGAAAAATAGGATGCATAATCCTCTAAGGCTTAGAAAAGAGGGATGCCTAGTCCTCTAAGGCTTAGAAAAGAGGTATGTTTAGTCCTCTAGGGCTTGAAAAAGAGGTATGCCTAGTCCTCTAGGACTTGAAAAAGAGGGAATGCCTAGGCTAAAGCTTGAAAAAGAGGGATGCCTAGTCCTCTAGAGCTTGGGAAAGAGGTATGTCTAGTCCTCTAGGGCTTGAAAACGAGGGATGGCTAATCCTTTAGGGCTTGAAAAAGAAAGATGCCTAGTCCTTTAGGGCATGGGAAAGAGGGATGCCTAGTCCTCTAGGGCTTGAAAAAGAGGGATGCTTAGTCCTCTAAGGCTTGAAAAAGAGGGATGCCAAGGCTTGGGAAAGAGGTATGCCTAGTCCTCTAGGGCTCGAAAAAGAGGGATGTCTAGTTCTCTAGGGCTTGAAAAAGAAAGATGCCTAGTCCTTTAGGGCTTGGGAAAGTGGGATGCCTAGTCCTCTAAGGATTGAAAAAAAGGGATGCCTAGTCCTCTAAGGCTTGAAAAAGAGGAACGCCTAGTCCTCTAGGGCTTGGGAAAGAGGTATATCTACTACTCTAGGGCATGAAAAAGAAAGATGCCTAGTCCTTTAGGGCTTGAAAAAGAGGGATGTCTAGTCATCTAGGGCTTGAAAAAGAAAGATGCCTAGTCCTTTAGAGCATGAAAAAGAAAGATTCCTAGTCATTTAGGGCTTGGGAAAGAGGGATGCTTAGTCATCTAGGGCTTGAAAAAAAGGGATGCCTAGTCCTCTAAGGCTTGAAAAAGAGGGATGCTTAGTCCTCTAGAGCTTGGAAAAGAGCTATGTCTAGTCCTCGAGGGCTTAAAAAAGAGGGATGTCTTATCCTTTAGGGCTTGAAAAAGAAAGATGCTTAGTTCTTTAGGGCTTAGGAAAGATGGATGCCTAGTCCTCTAGGGCTTGGAAAAGCGGTACGCCTAGTCCTCTAGGGCTTAGAAAAGCGGTACGCCTAGTCCTCTAGAGCTTGAAAAAGAGGGATGCCTGGTCTTTTAAGGCTTGAAAAAGAGGGATGCCTAGTCCTGTAAGGCTTGGGAAAGAGGTATGTCTAGTCCTTTAGGGCTTGAAAAAGAGATATGTCTAGTCCTCTAGGGCTTGAAAAAGAAAGATGTCTAGTCCTTTAGGGCTTGGGAAAGAGGGATGCCGAGTCCTCTAAGGCTTGAAAAAGAGGGATGCCTAATCCTCTAAGGCTTGAAAAAGTGAGATGCCTAGTCCTCTAGGGCTTGAGAAAGAGATATGCCTAGTCTTTTAAGGCTTGAAAAAGAGGGATGTCTAGTCCTCTAGGGCTTAAAAAAGAAAGATGCCTAGTTCTTTGGGGCTTGGAAAAAAGGGATGCTTAGTCCTCTAGGGTTTGGAAAAGAGGTATGTCTAGTCCTCTTGGGGTTAAAAAAGAGGGATGCCTAGTCCTCTAGGGCTTGAAAAAGAGGTATACCTAATCCTCTAGGGCTAGAAAGAGAGGTATGCCTAGTCTTTTAGGGCATAGTAAATAGGGATGCCTAGTCCTCTAGGGCTTAAAAAAGAGGGATGCCTAGTTCTCTAGGGCTTGAAAAAAGGGATGCCTAATCCTCTAGGGCTTGGAAAAAAGGTATGCCTAGTCCTCCGGGGCTTGAAAAAGAGGGATGCCTAGTCCTCTAGGGCTTGAAAGAGAGAAACGCGTAGTCCTCTAGGGCTTGGGAAAACCTAAAAATCGTAGACATAAGACGTAGACAATGCTTCGCATATGACTAGGGTTTTTAGAACAGAAGGATGCCTAGTCCTCTAAGGCTTGGGAAAACCTAAAAATCATCTCACGAACTTAGGACCTAGACAATGCTTCGCGTATGACTAGGGTTTTAAAGAGAGGAATGCCTAGTCCTCTAGGGCTTGGAAAAACCTAAGAATCGTCACACGAACTTAGGACCTAGACAACGCTTCGCGTATGACTAAGGTTTTAAAGAGAGGGATTCCTAGTTCTCTAGGGCTTGGGGTGAGTGACGACCCTTGTTGCTTTCTTCTTTTTTTCTTTTCTCTCCTATTTCTTGTATATGGAGGCCTACGTGCCTATTTCTTTACTTAGGCCTGCATGTCCACCGATACACTTGATGCACTGTACATGTATACACTATTATTTTGATTGGGATAGGCCTTCGTGCCTTTAGATTACATTATGTTCATTGTGGATGCTTGTCTTTTTTCATACATATGAAAACATGTTTTTGATCACTCGAATCTTTTATTATGAATGATGTATGTTTGTGAGTTGAATACTTGCCCTGCAAGCTCATTTTTGTGTTGCGAGTTGCTTATAGGTTCCTAGCAAGGATGCTAGCAGGAAAGGGAAGTGTTGTCAAAAATTTTCTGTAGGAAAAAGGTTGCAACCGTGAGGAAGAATCTCACGGCCATGATGTTTGAAAGTGGCGGCCTAGAAGATTGGAGTTCATGGCCTTGATGTTTGATGGCGAAGCTTTTTGGCACGAAAATCAAGGTTGATTCTGTGGTCTTCACTCATTTTGGGCTCTATAAAAGGGGACCCGCTGGTCCAGATCCCGCTGCCTGAGATATTCTCTATTCTCTTTGTCTTTCTATGGCTTGTTCTTTCAACAACTCCCTCTTATCGTTGATGAGCGAGTTCTCCTTGGTCGAGCGCAAGAACTTTGTGGATGCGCTATTCTTTTTTTAAGATCATGAGAATCGACAGGCATCTTTTGAGAGGAGCTACCCAACTTTGGGGTCCCAACGTGCACGTGTTTCACTTCGGATATAAGGAGCAGTGCCTGACGGTGTGAAACTTTTCCTTTAGTCTTGAGATTTTGTTTCGAGACGGAGTCATAGTTCCTACTCTATTTTTGAATCCCAAAGACTAATTGATGTAGCTTTGTGGCAACTCTAAACGTGAGGCTTCGCTTGTTACTCATGATAGAGTTCTTAATGTGGCTCGGATCATTGATCGATTTCGACCCCTTCAGCTCCATTGTCGTTATGGTCTTTGTATCTGTTCACTAGCTTGTTTTCTTCTCAGGTCTTCTAATGGACGGGCTAGCTCTTCTTTGGTGGATGTAGCTTATCAGATTTACGAGGGCCGGGATCCCATTCCACTAGTCCTTGCTGAGACTTTTCTCAGGCTTGACGCGATTCGTACTGAGGGTGCCCCTTGCTTCATGGGCAGTGCTTTACTACTACAGGTATTCACTTGTCTTTCCTTTTTCTGTATTTCTCTATATTTTGTCACTCAGCTCCCCTTTTTCTGTATTTCTCTCCTTTATTGTATTTCTCTCTATTTTTTCTCACTCAGCTCTCATTTTTTTGTATTTCTCTCTTTCTCAACTCTCCTTTTTATGTATTTCTCTCTATTTTTTCCCACTCAGGTCTTCTTTTTCTTTATTTCTCTCAGGTTTGGTTGATGGAGAAGGTGAATCTGTTGGAGAAACCCATGCCCGATAGCTACAATGTGAAGTTATTTGTCCATCGTCGAGCTTATCGCCTCTACTCCACTGAAGCTGCTTGCATGGACTAGGGAGGAAATTTCCTAGCTATGCCCCTAGCTGAAGATAACTTTCATGACTATTGTCACTATGGGTCACTCGGAGGTTCTGTTGGTCGGCTTGAAGCTAGCCACTTCTTATCATCCATATCGCATTCTTCGTCAATTTGGGTATACTCAGATCAGACCTGACACTGCTGTGAGTTATCTGTACAATTCTGCACATCTAGTTCCTTTCTTGAGTCAGTACCAGCAGGCTTAGCTTTCTCGACTGAGGATTTTGATTGGCAAAAAGTTTAACAACAGGCTTTCTGAGGACTACCAGGCTTGGCTTGGGACAAAATTAGAGCGCAGTGTAAGAACCTGAACTCAAAGATACGAATAGAAAATAAAGAACATCTCAAAAGAAACAAAATCTCGAACATAAGTTTGGTAAGAAGAACCAGCCCGACTGTTTAACTTTTTTGAGCCTGAGACCCGGGATAGAGTGAGAACTACACAAGCATATATTAAAACCCTAATATTAAGGATAAGAATTTAAAGTTATAAGTCTAAGTTGTTTAAGATAAGAGTTAAGCTCGAAAAGTCAAGAAACGAACCTATGTAAAAAATACACGAATTTTCTTCTATAATTAAATAAAGAAAATTATT
>JAULJZ010029108.1:0-15214 GCA_032270985.1 Heliamphora pulchella | reverse complement strand
TGAAAAGTGATTTATGTTTCAAATCGAATTTTTGGGTTTAAAATCGTCTTTTCGGCATTTTGGTGGTTGAAACCTCGTTTCGAGAGTTTCCTTTCGAGGTTTTGGGGTGAGGCTTGGACATGTGTAAGTCCAAGGGTGTTAGAAGGAAATTTGAAGGCTAGATTTGGGGTTTTGAGGACAAAATCGTAGCAAAATCATTTTTTTAGGCTGATTCAGTCGATTGAAGCTATGAGTTCAGTTGACTGGATCATCTTTTGGTGAGTTCAGTCAACTAGACTTGGGAGGTCAGTTGACTGAAATTCCGTCTGTTGGGGTTCTCTTTTTCCAGTGAGTTTTTTAGTCGACTGGGGGCTTGGGCCAGTCGACTGGGGTCCTGTGTGGGCTATTGGTGTTGTTTTGGTGGTTCGGTAGTTGGGTTTTAGCCTTCCTCACTTTTCTCGATTGGTTTTAAAGCGATGGATTCAGGTAATCTCGCGTTTTGAAGGTTGGTTTTCGGAGGGATGGTTTGAAAAAGGAGTTTTTACGAAAACTTTGGAAAAACGTGTTTGTTGAAGGTTTGGAGCTAGCTTTGGGATTGAGTCTCAACTTCTAAAACTTTTTGGTGAAATATGTTTTTACATGTTTTATTTGATCTCCATGGTTCATGGATTGGATCTTCTTATATACATGTGTTGTATAATTGTTTGCGGGTTTTGAAATATCTTCTATAGATGTACCGTGAGAGTGGGCTTGGTTGAGTTGGGCTTCCATTGCTCCTCGGTGTAAGTCCAGAAACGTGCGCAGCGTAGGTGCTTTGTACCTTCAGGTTAGTCCTTGTAAATTAAGTGTGTGTGAGTGCTTTGTACCCTCGGGATCAGGTGCCGTAAATTAAGTAGTAGGTGCTCTGTACCTTCGGTTATCTCCCGTAAATTGAGCAGTTCGGGTGCCTTCGTTAATGGCGTCGTTGTCATGACTCCGTATAGAACTTATCATTACTAAGCCTGTGGGTCTAAGGTAATGGACGAGAGTCTATAGTTGTTACCTTTGTCGGTGTGGCAGAGTCGGTATATAGAATTACGCTTTATCGTGTCTCCTCAGCTGTGTATCCCGGGTGGAGAATGCTGTGTTTGTTTTACTGCTTTCCTTTAACTGTTGCATGATATATGTCAGGATTATATGCATAGTTTCAAGGATGAAAAACTGCTGATTTTTAAGAGAAAAAACTATTTGGCTTTTGTGGTTGAGTTAGCTCCCACCTTATGATTGCATGACTTGTATTACAGTTTTATTGTTTATGTTCTATTGGGCTTCTGTTCACGGTGTGGAATTTTTTGCTGTAAAATCTTTTTAAGGTGAGCACATGGAGTTGACCTAGTTGCAGAGGTGATGGAAGACTTGTTGTAGTTTTCCATTTTTGGAGACATGTATTTTTACATGTGATGCCTGCGAAGGCTGGTTTTGTACGCCTTTTGGCGATATACTTATTCATGTATGAGAATACATGTTTATCGTTTACGAGAACTGGACTTGGGAAATCTTTTATCCAACTACTGTATTTTGATTTCCAACTGTAAAACTTATTTTTTTAATGGGTGTTTTGGTGAGATTTTGCGTGACCCTAGTGTTTGGGGCGTGACATCATCACCCTTAGATTTCTTGCCTCGGAGATAGCTGTAGCCTTAGCTTCCCAAATAGGTGACAAGGCTTTGAGTACTTTCCTTAAAAGCTCATAAGATTAGTATGTCTTTTCAAGTGCATTAAGAGAGTAAATAATATGAGTAAAGCGAGTGTATATGCTAAAGATAGTTTCATCATCATTCATCTTAAAGCCTTCATACTCACTAATTAGTCTATCAATTCTAGAATCTTTAACATCATGAGTGCCTTCATAAGAAATTTCTAACTTCTTCCATATTTCTTTAGCACTTTTACATGTCATTATGCGATTATATTTGTTAGCATCTAAAGCACAATATAAGGCATTCATAACCCTAGAGTTTATTTGAAGTAGCTTCATATCATTTTCATTCATTTCTTCTTCTAGTTTAGGAATTTTTTTACCTTCTACAGTTTTAGTAGAAGTGAAATTACCTTGAAAGATCATTCTCCAAGCCCTCCAATCCATGGTTTGAATATAAATCCTTATTCTTTGCTTTCAAAAAGTGTAGTTAACACCACAGATGGTCAATCATCTATAAGGCCTCCAAGATTTTTATAAAGTGTTTAAATATTAAAACTCAAGTATATATTTAATTCACTTAAAAACAACATTCAAAACTTTTCGTTTAAAAAAAATTAAAGCACAAGTATATATTTTAACTCACAAGATTTAAAAACTTCTTGTTTGAAAAATAAAATAAAATC
The DNA here is from genome assembly GCA_032270985.1 of Heliamphora pulchella. Taxonomy (NCBI): domain Eukaryota; kingdom Viridiplantae; phylum Streptophyta; class Magnoliopsida; order Ericales; family Sarraceniaceae; genus Heliamphora; species Heliamphora pulchella. The sequence goes on along the minus strand of JAULJZ010029108.1, from coordinate 12,871 downwards.
ACGGGATTCAAAACTTTCTTGTTTAAAAATTAAAATACAAGTATGGATTTTAATAGAGAATGATTCAAGTATAGATTTTAAATGTGTGTGATGCAAATATAGGCAACAATATAATGAAAATAAAAAGTAAAGCAAGTTAGAGATATAACACCAAGATTTTTATAAAGTTTGGCGCAACGGTATCCGTCCTTGTCTCAAGCAACCGCTATGAGAATTTTTACTATCACTCCTTCAATAGGCAGAGCAGCCTCTCTCCTTAGTCTAGGTAGAGTAGCTTCTCTTGAGAATGCCCCCTTATCAAGTATTACAATCCTTATAGGCGGAATAACATCTCTTGAGAAATATCCTTCTTAAATACAATAGAATGAAATGAAAGTGTACAAGAAAATGCTCTTTCAATGAGCGGATGAGTACAAAAAATTAATACACTAACTCACTTCTCAAAAAATATATCAATGAAGCTCTAAGAGAAATCTAACAAACTTTTCTCTCAAAAATTAATTGAAAAAACTCAAGAAATATAAAGCACAAGAAGTAAGAATATAAAAGAATTGATTGGAATGTTTAAAGTGAATAAAACTAGAGCACAAGGGCTCTATTTATAGGCCAAAAGTCTGGACTAGTCGTTGGGTTAAATGTGGTAATGTCAAACTAGCCGTTTCAGCCAAAAATTCAAAATTAAGCCTATTCAGTCGACTAGAGTAGTCCATTCAGTCGACTGGATTGCCCTTCAGTCGACTAGACTTTGTGGGTCAGTCGACTGAACTGCTTTAGATCTAATTTCCTTTTTAGCAGTCCAGTTTCAGTTGACTACATGCCTTGCATTAGTTGATTGAACTTTTAAAAGTCCAGAATTTTTGTTTTTCAAAAAGATTTTGATCACTTCTTGTTTTGAAAAAATATTTTTAGGATTCCTGAGTTTCAAGAGATATAATCATGAGTTTTGTGAATTTAAATAGATCCTAATTTTGATACAAATGAAATTTAGAAACTTTATCTTCAATCCTTCAATTTGCTCCAAAACCTTGTAGCCAAAGTATTTGATTTGGAGTTTGCTTTATGGCTTCCACTTTGTATCTTTGATTGTGCTAATCATATATTTCCTGTAAACTCAATTTTTACAATTAAATATTTAGATTTGTTATCATCAAAACGGTTATTGAAGTCTTGTTAGACCAACACCCAAGCCGCTCGAGCAGTGAGGGTTGTTTTATCATCAAAATTTCTTTGCTAAATTTTAAACTTGGTTTTGGCAAGAATGGTTTATATCTTCTTTAAATTATCCATACTCATGTTACCATCCTCAAATTCTTATATAAATGGCTCATTTATGTTTGAAAAAGAAATCCTTAAATAAAAGAATGTTTGGTAAACGTTCTCTTTAAATGGTTGACGTTGGGTATGATGCGGTTTTGGTTCACGCGACCCGAGGATAGGGGCCCGACACTCTGTTTCCAAAAAATGCAGCCTTCACACAAATCAAACTCTATAGACTTTAATTCTGGTAATTTACCTTTAGACAAAAGTATCTTCATTCTCTTTCATTCATGTGATCCAGTCTTTGGTGTCATAGGTTTGTGTCTGTCCCGCTATCAGCAACTGCCACCATATCCCTTGTATTTGAAGTCATATATAGAGTACCTATTTTTGTTCCACGAGCCACTACCACAGCTCCCTTTGTGATTTTCTTTGTGCCACCAACAAATGTTACTGTATGCCCTTCAACGTGAAGTTGTCCAACAAAGATTAGATTTCTCATCAACTTAGGAACATGTCGTACCTTATGTCTTAGCCATACGGACCCATTAGACAATTTAATGCGGATATCTCTAGTACCCATAATATATAGTGCTTGTCAATCAGTCAAGTACACCTTTCCAAAATCACCCATCACATAGTTCTCGATGATTTATCGGTGTGCTGTAGTATGAAACGAAACTCCTGAGTCCAACACCCCAGAGTTAATGAGACTATCAACTGAGCGAAGTAAAGCATCTTGTTTATCTTCCATTACAATGTTGGCGGAATCATTGTGATTCTTCTTTAATTCCGTGCATTTCTTTTTAATGTGACCATTTTTTCTGTTGTTCTAGCATTCACGTTGCTGCCCAGATTTAGATTTGTTTCTGCCTTTTCTAGACTTTGATTTGCCCTAATTTTGATTTCTATCAAATCCTCTACCCCTTGTTTCAACATTTAACGCTAAACTAGAATTAGAACCAGAACCAAACACTTCACCAGTGTCTCTCCTACGAATCTCCTTGCTCAGATAAGATCCTGAACATCATCATACTTGAGTTTTTTTTCTGGGCAGAGTTGCTTACTGCCGTTCTCATCGCTTCCCAGCTATTTAGCAGTGAAGCCAAAATAATCAAAGCACGGATCTCATCTTCAAAATCAATTTTGATGGAAAATAATTGATTTGTGATGGTATTAAACTCGTTTAGATGCTATGCAACAGGGGTACTTTCTGCCATCTTAAGATTAAATTACTTCTTCGTTAGATGTACCCTGTTATTGGCCAAGGATTTTTTATACATACTTGACAGAGTCTCCATTAAGTCTGCTGTGGTCTTCTCCTTGAAAATGTTGTGCGCCACTTATTTGGATAACACTAACCAAATGACTCCTAGCACCTATCTGTCAAGTATACTCCACTTGTTATCCTTTATGCCCTCTGGTTTCATTCTCAAGAGAGGCAGATGTAGCTTCTTCCCATATAGGTAGTCCTCAATCTGCAACCTTCAATACCCAAATCTGTTTCGTCAAATTTCTCGATCCCAATCGTGTTTTCTTCTTCTGCCATGATGAGTTCTTCAACCTCCAAAACCCGAAGCTTTGATACCAATTGTTGGGGATTGGATTCGATCTCGACAATCCCACCCATCACAAAGTACGCACAAACCATACAAGAATGAAAACAGACAAGAAAAGTAATCACAAGAACGAGACACACAAATTTACGTGATTCGGCAAGTTGTGCCTACGTCCATGAGCTCATACTTTTTACTATAAACTTAGAAGAATACACGAGAGGTGTTTTCAAGTAAAAGGAATGAGAAAATTAGGTCAAAACTCTACCACAGTTGCAACCCTACCAGCTTTTTAAAGATGCAATCCAGAACAGACCGCTCGATCAATCATCGATCCAAATCGATTTGTCCATCGATCTGTCTTTGACTGCTCTCGATATTACTGCAGGCCGATCGATCAATCCCCTAGATGGATTTTCTTTATCCTCCAACAGGTTGTTTATTTGAGATATCATTTTATTTTCTAGTGTATTTAAATCAACTAACCACATCAAAGCTTTGGTAAAACACACAAAATAATTTTGACGAGCAACATGGAATTATTAAGAAAATTATCTTTTTAGAAACCTCAAAGTAGATCCACTTTTTATAGGTCCTAAAATTAGTTCGACTTTCTCATAGGTTCCATTTTGTTTTTGTCTTTCGAAAATACCCTTATTTTGGGAGTTCTGTTCGCTTGTCTGTAAAATTGCTTCGAACGGCTCTGAAAGAGAAGCTTCCATTTTTTGATTTAGAATGAAGCATGGCCGTGGGGATTTTCCACATCCATGTCGTGGGAAAAATCAGAGCAATATTGAAAAGATACGAGCAATGGATGCTGATTTAGATGGGGATGAGGATCCAAAAAAATATAGGAGAACAAAATCGACATGATTCACAAAGATATACATTCTCCTCCGATTCGAAAGGTTCAAACTGAAATCTTGAAGATTTTAATTACTGATTTCACCCTCATTTCGAAGCCCTAATATGCTTTTGTGACACCATTCTCATTTCAAAAACCCTACATTTTTCAGTTCTCATATTTTCCATACTCTCGTTTGAATTGGTGAGTTCTTCCCCTATTAAATCTGTAACCCTTAACCTCCAAATTAGTGCTTGTAATCATGCTGAATTTGTGTAGATTGCCTAATGTTTGAATATGAGAATCATCTCAAACGGTGAATAAGATATAATTTTTGTTCATTCCTCCCTTGATGCTACATTTGGTGTGTTGTTCTTATTTTGTACTAAAGATACAATAAAAGTTGTCATTAGTTTTTGATCAAATTATTCTCTTTGTAGAAGCATTTTGTGCCTAATATCATATGAATGTGTTAACCAAAATAACAAAAATGGTCTCCATCGAAAGGAAATTATCTTCGCATATGAAGCGATTGCATGCAAGGTCCTTTTGCCTTGTTTCAGGACTTCGCCAGAAAGTAATGATGATCGAAAATGAAAGTAATAAAGAAATTTTATTACTTCGATGTGGATTACAATCGAACACTGTGGTGACAAACTATGTACAATCTACTCCTATCAACTGTCAAAAGGAAATTACAAGGAAATAAAATGAAATACAAAAGATAAAAGAAAAAGATAGGCAGGTTGCCAATGTGTGTTCAAAAAGTCATGTCATAGTGGTCATTCTTAGCCTTTTATAGACTAATCTGTTAACCGTCTATAACTGCCTTTCATAATCGTCTTCATCATGGACTATTTCATGCTGATTTGAATAGTGGGTGACTCATTGTGAGTCCACTCTGTTAGTGAGCAATTATGATCTGTCCTCACAATCCAGTAACTGCTGGTCTTTGGAAACAAATACATTCAGTTATAACACTTGTCCCATTGCAGAGGTTGTGCTTTGTGACACCTGTCTAACACTAATAACTGCTCCTTCGATTTCGATGAGAGAAGTAATCAGTTCATATAGGCATCAACAAAGAATTAAAATATTGATGGGCCTTTTACTTAAGCCTCTATACTTTTTACCATTGATGAGTTCATATTACATTTACTGGCCATTTAATTCCTGGCACATGTCATTCTTTATTATTTTTACAAGCCTCGAAGGGTATTTGTAATATAAATAACTCATTTTACGTCTTGGGCATATATTTTATTAATATTGACCTTCTATTCGATAGGTCATTTATCCTTATCGAAAAGATTTGGGATAAATGTGGTGTAAACAATTGCCCCCTCATTAATGGGTTTAAGTTCTTTTAACACAATTAATGATGCCTTTAATGACTAGGGTTAAATCATAAATATTACCATTGTCAAGGCATGTGAAGAAGATGAAACATTTAAATATGCTTATATGGAAGTTTTAACGTCATTTTGTCGCTCTTAAACCACTCTGTGTTCTATTAATCGTCTTTTACCTCAAGAGTTTTCAAACTCAAACTTAACAACCATGGCTCCGAGGAGAAGCTCTAAACCTTCCTCTATAACGCGAAGATTCCCTGCTGATCTTAAGGAATATGTTGATCAACACAACAATCACGATATTTTGATCCAAAATCCTAGCTCGAGTTCGAATTACATTCTTGGCCCCATTCTTGAACCAAATATGCCTAAATCCTTCTCATCTAGTTATCCTTTGGCCCCAAATGATCCTTTCTTACTTCACCAACCATTCTTAAATTGGACCAAACGGAAGGGACCCGCACCTCTTCGCGCATGGATAAACCCTAAACAAGATGGGTCTAACTGGGTATCGCGTCTAACTCCCTTCATTGGACAGCAGTGGGATAACTTGGGTATTCGAGAAACTATCATGCTCTCGACCTATACCCTTGATATGAATAAGTGGGTATTAGGTGCAGCAACATGTTTCTGGTCCACTTCCTGCAATGCCATGATACTACCTTGTGGGTTTATGTCACCCACGATCCTCGACGTCGTTCATCTCACTGGCCTTCCATCGACAGGCCTTGAAGTCAATGTTCTGTTAATCTCACGCCAACTGGAGAAGAGTATTTGAAATCTTCAGGTATGGGGTACTCTGAATTGATCAAAGTTTATGATATCCCTTTCTCTATTGTTCCTTCTTTCAAAGAAATAGTTCTTTTTTTACCTTTTTTAGCTTTGTCGATTCCTCTTGGCTATCCCTGGTATTAAAGTCACCAAGGAGTACTTATCGATAGCTATTTGTTTGGCTCAACAAAAGAAGCTAGCTTTGGCTCCTTTCGTTTTAGGTACTCTATATAAAGGATTGTATACATTTGTCGAAAAGGGATTTTTAACAGCTGTGGAAGCCCTTTTTGGCTATTCCAGGCTTGGCTTTATGCTTACTTTCCTCAGCTCAACCCGAAATATAAAACCACCCTTGGGGACCCTTACCTGAGCTATGATGAATACTATTTCTCTCTGTATTCAGATTTCTCGACATATTCTTTCGAATATTATTTCTCTGTTTTCTTCTCTCTGCCTCCCATTAGAAGTTCTGAGAACTTTCAACCTTTTCATTTATTTCAATATTCTTCTTCTCATTTGACTTTCCTGCAAGATGACCCTTCGCAACCCCTTTCTCCGAATGATCATATTCGTCGAAGGAATTTTTGGGCCAGTGTTCTCACCCCTAAAATATATCTTGGTGGGATGATCTATTTCATCTATTACATTTTGTAACTGCAGTTTCAAAAACTATTCTCCCAGTCAACGTGCTAAGCAGTTTGGGTTAATACAAGGAGTACCCTTACCTTTTATGCACTCCTCCATTCATGAGATTATTGAAGGTAGATCTACGATAAGGGAGACTTATTTGGCTCAAGCCATTCAAGATGATTTTCTAAGTAGGGTCCAAGCTTTTAAATTTGAAGAATTCCAGTCTTCTACCTTAACAACGCTTGCTTTCGATGCATGGTGGACTGTCATTGCTCCTATCATTTTCGTCTCTTCCCTGACTTATTATCAAGCTCAATTGTCTTATCATAATCGACAAGGGAGGCTAGCATCTTCTACTCAAGGTACTTCTTTTAATATCCTTGAATTCCTTTGCATACTTATTTTTCGAAAGCTAAAAATCTTTTTATACAGCTATTGTTGCAGAACCCATTCATGTAGTTACCCCTCATTTGGTAACTCGAGTTCAAGCGAACATAGCTTCAGACTTGGATACTATATCAGATGATATCCCATTGTCAGTTAGAGCTTCGAAAGGTAAAAGGCTTTTTGTTTATACTCCTGAAGAACAACATGCTTCTTCTAATCCTCTTATTGATGGATTCATGAAAGATACCTTTTCAGCTGAGAAAACTTTGCAAGAAAAGAAAAAAAAGAAAGAGGAACAGAAGAAGAAATATGAAGGCGAGAAAGAGAAGAAAAGAAAAAGAAGAAATGGAGAAGAAGAGAAAGAAAGAAGAAGAAGCAAAGAAGAAAGAAGAAGAAATGAAGAAGAAAGAAGAATTGAAGAAGAGCGAAGAAGAAATGAAGAAGAGAGAGGAAAATGAACAGAAGAGACAAGAAGAAGAAAGAGAAAGGATTCAGAAAGAAGAATTTGAAAGGAATAAAAAAGAAGAAAAGGAAAATGATGCAGAGGAGAAAGAGAAAAAAGAAAAAGAGAAAGTAAGACAAGAAAAAGAGTTAGAGGAAAAAAGAGTAGAGGAAGAAGAAAGAAGAAGAAGGAAAGATGAAAAAAGAAAAAGAAAACAAGAAGAAAAGGAGAAAAGAAAAAGGGAAGAGGAAGAAAGGAAACAGAAAGAAAAGGAGAGAAAGAGAAGGAAAGAAGAAAAGAAAAGAAAACATGTGGAGGAGAAGAAAGGACAGGAAGAGGAAAAAATTTGAAAGGAACAAGATACTGCAAAAGAAGGAGATGAAGACGAAGAAGAATTGATTTCCTTGATGATATTTTCGAAGAAACACAAAGCTTCTGAAACTTCTGTGGTTGCTCTCAAAGGAGGAAATGCCCTTTCTACTCAAGATAAGAAAATAAAGGTATATTAGACAACTTACTTTGACTCATCTTTCTCATACTCATTTAGCTTTATTGTAACCACATGGATCCTTTCAGGCAAATCCACCTTCAAAGGTTCCTTTAGAGGTATCCTATTCTTCTGAATACTATGTGACATCTCCAGCTTCTATTGGAATCCCTTTCGAAGAAGATCCATCACCCAACATGGCTTTAACACTTGTTAGTGTTATGCCTTTGGGTTTAACCCTTACCACTGGTCCTGTAGAAGTTATTCATCAGGTTGAACCTGTGCAAGACTCTATCCCTACTGCTGATGAAGACAATCGACCTGCTCATTCTCCTATTTTTAGGGACAAGGTACTTCATGACTTTTAAAAATCTTCTCATGTTATTTACTTTACTTATCTTGTAGATCGAAGAGACTCCTGCCATCGAAGATGCCATAGACATACTCCTTGGCCGCATGGATTCTTTCACCGAATCCATGGCTCAAGTTCCATGCAGACCAAATGATACCTCTATCGATCCATCAACCATGCAGAGTTAGGTCATTTTTATGACCTTCTTTCTCTTCCTTTCGAAGAGCTATTTCTCTCGAAAGCTCAGGATCTCATTTCATGTATCAAGAAGCTATCTAGTACTGCTAACATTATTTACACTCCCGATGAACAGGCCAAATTATCAGTGATGGCCTCAGAGTTGTCTGGTAAAATTGCATTGGCCCAATATTATCAAGACACGATTCGTTCTAAATAATGTTACATCGATTCCATGAAGTCAATATCAACTCTCATCTCAACTCATCGAGAAAGAGCTCTTCAGATCAAACAGAAAGACCATTTACTTCAAGAGGAGGAATTGCAATTGCAAGCCAGGCTAGATTAAATTCATCTCGAGAGGCATGCACTGAAGTTAGAAAGAGATGCCTTAATTCAAGACACAGAAGATCTCCTTTCGAAACGAGAACATAGTTCTTTCAAGATTTAAGCAGCTTTAGAGGATTTAGGCCAATCTCAATTCAAATTCAAATCTTTAAATGTAGAATGGGATTTGTTCAAATCCTCCTTTCCTCCATTGTAATCAAACACTTTAATATTATTCCAATGAATACATTTTAATGTTCTTTCATGGATTCCCACATTGTTGGATAGTATCTTTTTAGATATCTTCTATTAATTGTTCTTTTATGCAACTCACCGTTAAGGGATTCCAAATGATATGCTCCTTTCGACAATACTCGTTCTATTCGAAAAGGACCTTCCCAATTTGGTGACCATTTACCAAATTCAGGGTTCTTCAAACCCAATGCTAAATAGTTTTCCAAACCAAATCACCTTATGCAAAACTTTTATTTTTCACTTTTTTATTAAAAACCCTTTTGATCTTTTTCTTTTAGGCTTGGATGTTAGTGAGAGCTTGTAATCTATGTTCTTCGAGATCTTCAGACTCTATAGTCATTGCCTCATAAAATTGATCATTGGGCAAATGATCATGAAATGCTATCCTTTGTGATTGCACAGTCACTTCCATGAGCAATACAGCTGCATGACCATATACTAAATCGAATGGAGTAGTTTATGTACTATCTCTTTTTGATGTTCGATAAGCCCATAATACTTCTGATAATAACTCCTGCCACTTTCGAGGGTTATCCTCAATGACTTTGGATAAAGTCATTTTTATTATTTTATTGGTAGCTTCGGCTTGTCCATTTGCTTGAGCATAGTATGACGTTGAGTTTATCATTTGAATCCCGTACTCTTGGGCAAATTCTTTGATATCATTTCCATTGAAAACTATTCCTTGATCTACGGTTATTGACTGCGGTAATCCAAATTGATGGATTATATGCTCTTTTATAAACTGTATAACACTCTTTTGTGTTACATTTTTCATAGGAATGGCTTCAACCCACTTTGTGAAATAATCCGTGGCCACTAGAATAAAATCATGTTGCTGTGAGGATGGCGGATGGATTTATCCTATCAGGTCCATTGCCCATCCTCAAAATGGCCAAGGTTTTATAATCGAATGTAACTGCAAAGCTGGAACTCTTTGTATAGGTCCATGCTTTTGACATTCTTGACATCCTTTAGCATATGATACACAATTTTTTCTAATAGTTGGCCAATAATATCCATATCTTCTAATTAACCATCTCATTTTTTCTCCCGCTTGAGGGGCTCCACAAATTCCTTCATGAACCTCAGCCATAACTTACATGGCTTCAAACTGGCTAATATATAAAATTAATAACCCATCTGAAGTGTCACGCTCCAAACATCCGGGTCACGCGAAAGCCCACCAAAACACCCATTTAAGAAAAATAGGTTTTACAGTTAGAAATCAAAGCTAACATTTGAATAAATATCCCTACAGTTCAACTCTCATAAAAATTGTAAATCATGCAATTTCATACATGAATAAGTATATCGCCAAAAGGCGTACAAAACCCGCCTTTTGAAACAGGCATCACATGTCGAGGTATATGTACAAAACAGGAAAAACTACGACTAGTCTTCCGTCTCAACGGGCATCTAGGTCTTCTCCTCACATCCACCTGAAAAAGTTTTCAGAAAATCCCACCACGTGAGCTAAAACTCAATAGAAACAGACTATAAAGCTGTAAAAGAGGAAATGCAATCATATGATGAGAGTTAGCTCAACCACAAAAAAACCAACACGATTTTCTCACAAAAACCACCAGTTTTCCATCTGAAAACTATCATTTTCATCCTTGAAACTACGCATATAAACCTGAGAGTTATCATGCCACAGTTAAGGGAAAGCAGTAAAACAACATTCTCCACTTGGGACAACAATCAACCGAGGAGACAAGATAAATGAGATCCTATGTACCGACTCTGCCATACCAAACAAGGTAACCGCTATAGATTCCTGCCCATTATCCTAGTCCTGAACCACTGAAGTTTAGCTAGATAATGACAAGTTCTATACGGAGTTACGACAATGTAAAACTTAGTTTACGGGACTGCCCCCGAAGGTACTAAGCACCTGATAACCACTTAGTTTACGGGACCACAACCCGAGGGCACTAAGCACCCAACCACCTCGTTTACGGTGACTAACCTGAAGGCACGTAGGTATCTACGCTGCGCACATTTTTGGACTTTCACCAAAAAGCAATGGAAGCCCACTCACAAACCCATTGTCCCGGTACATCTATGGATAACATTTCAAACCAACCCACAAGGAGATATACAATATGTATATATACATGATCCAATCCATGAACCATGGAGATCAAACCAAAACATGTAAACACATATTTCTATCAAAACGTTTTAGAAGTTGAGACTCAACCCCGAGGGTTAGCTCCAAACCTTCAACAAACACGTTTTCCCAAAACTCTGTTTTCAAACCATCTTTTGAAAACTTCTGGTAACCCTTTTTGAAACCATAGAATCTCATAAAAACCTTGGATAAACATCGCACGAGGAAAGCTTGAACCAAAACACATCATTTTCTAAAAAAAAAACCCAGGTTCAGTTGACTAGACTCACGCTCCAGTCGACTGAAAAACATACTGAAAATGAGAACCCAAAACATAAGCCATTTCAGTCGACTGGCCTCCCAGGTCCAGTCGACTGAACCTCCCACATGATGATCCAGTCGACTAAACTTAAGGATTCAGTCGACTGAACCAACCCAGATCTTGTTTTTGAGCTACGATTTTTGTTTTCAAATCTCAGATCAAGCCTAAAAAATACCCATTTTGGTACCTAGGAGAATACCCGAGCTCAAGACTATCATAAAACCATGAAAGGGACATCCCACTTTCGATTTCATCCAACCGAACGCCGAAAAACAATTTTAACCCAAAACTAGATCTAAAACACAAATCATCTTTTCATGCGTTTTTACACAGTGAAACAACATAAGATTACATATATATCCCTCATACAACAGTAAAATCTGAAATCCTACCTCGTTGGGTCAAAAACACGACATCTCGATCCACTTGCAAATTCGAGCTTCGTCGGAATCAAATTCTGACTGGATGAATGCAAAGCCCTTGATGCCGATACTAAAGATCAGTAGATGGTTTGTCAAAAATCAAACCCCGGCCCCCGAGAAGGCAGAGAGAAAATAGGAGAAAACTTAGAAGTTAAGTTTTTAAAATTTCTTTTTAGAAAATATCTAAGTTTCGATATTTATAGGCCTCCAAAATATCTTTTTTTTTTAAATTTTAAAATTCACACGGCAACTCCCTACAACCCCGGGAACCGACCCCGCATGCTCAGATAAACTTAAACATGCATCAAAGCGAATAAATCATACACCGAACAAATATATGCAAAACACAACATTTACATATAAGTCTCAAAAAGAGACAGGTCTGGGTCTCACAACTCTCTCCCCCTTAAGAAATTTCATCCCCAAAATTCACAACAAGGTCACAAGGTAAAAAGGTTTGGGTATCTAGCACGCATCTCAGACTCAAGCTCCCATGTAGCGTCCTCAGCCCTGTGATGATGCCATAAGACCTTGACATACTCAATAGTCCTGTCCCGCAATACCTGTTCCTTTGTATCGAGAATCCTCACTTGACGTTCCTCATAAGTGACATCCTCATCAATCTGCAGCTCTGCCCAATCTAACACATGAGAAGGAACAGGCTCGAACCTCCGAAGCATAGAAACGTGGAACACGTTATGCACAGATGCTAACTGAGGTGGCAAAGACAAACGATAAGCAACCTCTCTAACCCTGTCAAGAATCTCAAACGGTCCAATGAAGCGAGGCGATAGCTTCCCGCTATGACCAGACCTCAAGAAATCTCTACGTGGCGAGACCTTTAGAAACACATGTTCCCCTACTGCAAACTCCAAGGGTCGCCTCCTCTGGTCTGCGTAACTCTTCTGGCGACTCTGCGTTGTCTGTAGGCGCTGGCGTATCACAGCAACCTTCTCTGTCGTCTCTCGTACCATGTCTGGTCCCAAGACTGTGGTCTCTCCCACATCTGTTCAACACACGGGCGATCTACACGGCCTCCCATACAAAGCCTCATATGGTGCCATCCCAATACTAGATTGATAGCTGTTGTTATATGCAAACTCTGCTAAAGGTAGATGATCCTCCCACAAACCTCTGAAGTCAAGGACACAAGCTCTCAGCATATCCTCTAGAA
>JAULJZ010029097.1:0-15214 GCA_032270985.1 Heliamphora pulchella | reverse complement strand
CAATGATATAAAGGTAACAATAGTTGTAGTAGGAGATGTCACTCTCAATTTTGGTTGAGATCGAGTTTTAATATTGAGAGATTGTCTTTATGTACCAGCCATTAGAAGGAACTTAGTTTCCGTTTCAAGATTGGCTAAAGACGGATATTTCATTTATTTTAATAACTCTGTGGTTATTAAGAATAATATACGGGTTAACTGTTCTGGTACATTGGTGGATGATCTTTATATTATAACTCCAATCTCTCATACACTGCAACTGACTGAAACGAATGATACACCTATATTACCATATAAGAGAAAGTTTTCTTCTTTAATGAACCAAATATTTCTTTGGCACTTACGCTTAGGTCATATTAATCTAGAAAGGATAAACAGACTGGTAGCAGATGAACCTTTGATTTCATTAGAATTGGAGTCACTTCCAGTCTATGAATCTTGCTTAGGGGGTAAGATGATCAAGCGGCCCTTTTCGGTCAAAGGCTATAGAGCTAAAGAACCGTTGGAGCTGGTTCATTCTGATGTGTGTGGTCCTATAACAATTCGGGCTAGAGGTGGCTTTGAGTATTTCGTCAGTTTCATTGATAACTACTCAAAGTATGGATACATTTACCTGATGCACCGTAAGTCTGAATGTTTTGAGAAATTCAAAGAATTCAAAATGGAGGCGGAGAAGCGTCTAGGTAAAAGTATTAAATCACTATGATCCGACCGTGGTGTGGAATACCTCTTTAGAGAGTTTAAGGACTACTTGTCATCAGAGGGGATTACATCCTAAATGACTGCATCTGGCACTCCATAGCAGAATAGTGTAGCAGAAAGAAAGAATAGGACTCTTATGGAGATGGTAAGGTCAATGATGAGTTATTCAGGTTTACCAGATTCATTTTGGGGACTCGTTTTAGAGATAGCAACTTACATTCTGAACATGGGACCTTCTAAGTTAGTACCTTCTACTCCCATAGAATTGTGGACCGGGCGTAAGCCTAGTCTGAAACACATTCGAATTTGGGGGTGTCTAATATATGTGCTAAAAAGGAACACGGGTAAGTTGGAACCGAGGACAGAAATCTGTTTCTCTGTGGGGTATCCCAAGGGAACGAATGGTGATCTATTTTATAATCCTAAGGATCAGAAGGTCATTGTTAGCACCAATTTCTGATTCTTGAAAGAGGATTATACTATAGACCACAGACCCAATAGAAAAATTATTCTAGAAGAACTAAGAGGAAATACTAGTAGAACGGAAGAGGAATCACAAGTCACTGATATTCTATTGCCACATCGTAGTGGGAGGATTATCGAGACATGTGCAAATCAAGAACAAGGTGCTAATGCACATGGTTCAGATTCTGCATAGCATGTTATTGCTAGTACATAGACACAAGTAGTGCCTCGTCGTAGTGGGAGGGTTGTATCAACCTGATCGATATATGTTCTTGGGAGAGTCGTTTGATAAGATTCTAGCAGAACTAGATATCGAGCCTTGTAACTACAATGAAGCACTAAAAGACAATGATGCAAATCTTTGGCAAAGGGCTATAAATTCAGAGATAAAATCTATGTATTCCAATCAGGTCTGAAAACTTATAGAGCCACCTGAAGGTATAAACCCATTGGATACAAGTGGATCTACAAGAGGAAGAGAGGAGTAGACAGAAAGGTTGAAACCTTCAAAGCTAGTCTTGTTGCTAAAGGATTCACTTAGAAATAATGGATCGATTATGAGGAAACATTTTCGTCAGTAGCCATGCTTAAGTCTATGTGGATTCTTTTATCCATTGCCGCTCATTTCGATTACGAAATCTGGCAAATGGACGTTGAGACAACTTTCCTTAACAGATGTCTTGACGAGTGTATCTATATGATACAACCAGACGAATTCATTACAAAGGGCCAGGAGCTCATGTTGTGCAAGATTAAGAGATTTATTTATGGACTTAAGCAGGCATCGAGGTCTTGAAACACTCAGTTTGATCAAGTTATAAAGTCTTATGATTTTGATAAAAGTCTGGATGAGTCCTATGTCTACAAGAAGCGTGACGGAAGCGTGGAGAAGGATCAGGCTCGTATCTCCGAAGTATAGAAACGTGGAACACGTTGTGCACAGATGCTAATTGAGGTGGCAAAGCCAAACGATATGTAACCTCTCCAACCCTGCCAAGAATCTCAAAAGGTCCAATGAAGCGAGGCGATAGCTTCCCGCTATGACCAAACCTCATCAAATCTCTACGAGGCGAGACCTTCAAGAACACATGATCGCCCACTGTAAATTCCAAAGGTCACCTCCTCTGATATGCATAACGCTTCTGACGGCTCCGCGCTGTCAAAAGGCGTTTGCGTATCACTATAATCTTTTTTGTCGTCTCTCGCACCATGTCAGGTCCCAAGACTGTGGTCTCTCCCACATCTGTCCAACAGAAGGGCGATCTACATGGTCTACTATATAAAGCCTCATACGGTGCCATCTCAATACTGGACTAATAGCTATTGTTGTATGCAAACTCTGCTAACGATAGATGATCCTCCTAAGAACCTCTGAAATCAAGGACACAAGCCCTCAGCATATCATCCAGAATCTGTATAGTCCTCTTAGACTGGCCATCCATCTGGGGGTAAAAAGCAGTATTGAACATCAAGTTCATCCCCAAAGCCTCCTGAAGACTCTGCCAAAAGCGTAATGTGAATCCCGGGTCTCGGTTAGAAATAATAGACACTGGCACTCCATGCAACCGAACTATCTCCCTGTTATACAAGTTGCTCAGTCGTTCTACCGAATCCTTTATTCGGTTGGGGAGAAAGTGTGCAGACTTTGTCAACCTATCAAGCACAACCCACACGGCGTCGTGTTCCCTAGGTGATCGAGGAAGCCCTAACACAAAGTCCATCGTGACGTTCTCCCACTTTCACTCTGATATCGATAATGGTTGTAACAAGCCCATTGGCCTCTGGTATTCTACCTTCACCTTCTGACAGGTAAGGCACCGAGAAACAAACTGGATCACGTCTCTCTTCATTTTCGTCCAGCAGAACTGACGACGTAAGTCATGGTACATCTTCGTGCCTCTTAGATGCACAGCAAGGCGAGAATGATGACACTTATGTAGAAGATCAGCTCGGCATGACTCTGGCACAAACAACCTCCTAGCCAACCTTAGACTCTGATCTGAACCCACAATCCAACCTGTTGTATCCTCTCCACTAGCAACACGGTCTCGTAACATCTAAGCTTCCTGATCCATCTATTGGGCCTCTAACACTCGTGCAATCACTGCAGGCCGCGAAACCACTTGAAATAGAGTGGCACCCGTCGCTGTCTCTCCAAGGCATAGATCAAACTGCCCAATCTCTCCAAGCATGTCCCACTCACGTATAGCCACCAAAGCTAACGATCCATGAGACCTCCTACTGAGCGCGTCAGCCATAACATTGGCCTTCCCTAGATGATACTGTAAGTTAAAATCATAATCCTCTAACAACTCCATCCATCGTCGCTGGCGCAAGTTCAGGTCCTTCTACGAAAATAAATATTTTAAATTCTTGTGATCGGAGAAAACCTTGAAATGCTCACCATAAAGATAATAACGCCATGTGTTCAAGGAAAATACCACGATTTCCAACTCCAAATCGTGTGTCGGGTAGTTCTTTTCATGCGTCTTCAGCTGCTGAGAACCATAGGCCACAACCTTCCCTTCCTGCATCAGAACACAGCCCAGACCGTCAACCATACCCCGTCTGTCGACACTACGTATCCCAAAAATCTCACCTCAGACATCCAAAACTCGCACTTCTCGAACTTCGCATACAAGCGATGCTCTCTCAAAGTCTGTAGCATGATTCGTAGGTGATCCTCGTGTGCCTCCCTAGTGGGTGAATAGATAAGGATGTCATCCACAAACAACACCACAAAACTGTCCAGATAAGGATGGAAGATTCGGTTCATCAAACTCATGAACGTAGCAGGAGTGTTCGTTAGACCGAACGGCATAACCAGAAACTCGTAGTGACCATAGCGAGTCCAAAAGGCGGTCCTCACTATGTCCTTGTCCCTAATCCTCAACTGGTGGTACCCCGATCTCAAATTAATCTTCGAGAAGCAGCTTGAACCCTTCAGCTGATCGAACAAATCGTCTATCCTTGGCATCGGATACTTATTCTTCATTGTCACCTGATTCAGCTTCCGGTAGTCGATACACAAATGCAAAGATCCATCTTTCTTCTTTGTGAAAAGAGCAGGAGCTCCCCACGGCGAAGTACTCGGATGTATAAACCCTCTGTCAAGAAACTCTTGAAGCTATACCTTGAGTTCACGCAACTCAGTGGGTGCAAAATGATAGGACAGTATAGATATGGGAGTAGCTCCGGGAACTAAATCAATAGAGAACTCTACCTCGTGGAACTAAATCAATTCAGATCTTCAGGGAAGACATCTAAATAGTCGTAGACCACCGGAGGTAACTCTCCTCAAACTCTAACCTCCTCATCCAACATGAGGGCTGTAAAGAGGAAACTCAAGTTGCCCTGGTTCCACACAGCACCCAGCATAGTCATCAAACCCTCATCCCAGTCTCCCACAAAACAAAAATACTCTCTTGGCAGTGTACAAATCGTTACCCTCCGTCGATCGCAATCGATAAAGGTATGATAGGTGGTCAGCTAATCCATCTATAGGATGACATCAAACGTGGTCATATCTAGAATGATAAAGTCGAACTCTAAACAGCGGTCGACGACCTCCAACACGCAGGATCTACAAACAAGACTCAATGTCACACTCCCACTGACTGGGGTTTTCACGCTCAAAGTACTACCCAACCAGCCCATTTCTAACCCCAAAGCAGATACAAAAGCAATGATATAAACAAATGTGATGCTCCCTGTCGACAAGGACACTGGCCCATGATCTAAAAACTAGAAGAGTACCTCTGATCATGGAGGTGGTAGTAACAGCATCAGGCATGACCGGTGCCCTGGATGAACTGGGATCTACAAGAACATAAGCCCTGGCCTGTCCACTGTGGCCCTACACTGTAGACTGTCTGCCTGACTGCACCGAAGTGCCCCTTTTACAAATCGAGATAGCTGGCGTACCTGGGCAGATGGAGTAATAGGTGCTCCAGCTGTGCTCCGCATACTCCCTCCTCTGGGATAGTCCCTACGGATGTGCCCCGACTGGCCACACTTGAAACATACTCCTGGCCCTCTCCCCTGTGCCTGTGACTGTGCCTGAACAGGTGTTGGACTCCTGTATTTTGTTGCACGATGCCCTGACCGCTGGCATCTAAAATAAATAAGCTCTCTTTGATTCGACCTTCCCGTCGAAGCTACGGAAGGCACGGATATAGAAGACTATGGCGGATACGACCCCACCGGATGAGAACTCGGACCAGATGTTCGTCGACGTTTGTCCCTACTTCCTGGGGACTATGCACATCCACCATCTTGTTGACCCCTATTGTCCCTGCCTCTGCGCGTCTCTTTAGAGAGTTTTCCACCTTTATGGCGGTCTTCATTAACTCTGTAAAGACCTACATCCTGAACGCTGCCACTCTGTCATGAATAGCGGGTCTCAAACCCCTCTCGAATAGTTTTGCACGGAACTCATCTGTAGGGGTACGATCTCATGTGCAAACCGGGATAGGCTAGTAAACTCAGCCTCATACTCAATCACAGTCATCGTCCCCTGCGTCAGAAAAAAGAAGTCCTCTCTGTAGCGATCCCTCAATGTCGTCGAAAAGTATTTCTCAAGAAATACCTTCGTGAATGCATCCCAAGTTCCTCCAATTGTGGTCTTAGCAAACTTTCACCGCATGTGAGCACTCTCCCGCAGCTAGAAGGCAGCAAACGTAACCCTCATATTGTCTTCCTCTATCTGAAGCATGTCCAGAATCCTGGTGATCAGCTCCAGCCATTCAGTGGCTACCATGGGGTTGGGATCCCCAAAAAATGTAGGAGGGTCCAGACGGCAGAACTCACGCATCGCTACTGTCGCCCTCGGCTCAGGTACACTCTCTCTTCCCCTAGTGGCCTCAGTTAGTTGCCAGATGGAGCCGACCATCTCACGCAACAGATCTCCCTCGTCAACAGGTCCTTGGGGTGCATTAGCATCCCCAACATCCGGGACTGGAACGTCCCTTCGGCCAGAACCATGGCCACGGCCTCGACCTCGTCCTCGTCCTCCCCGCGTGGACATAATGCTAAATGAAAGCAACATAACAGGATAAGCTTCCCTATAACATGTTATTGCTAACGTAAAAGACATATCACATAAAAGCATGCTAATACATAGCCACTTAGATCATGTCATCACATCTCACATACCGAGGAGAACCAACAAGAAAGACTTGTCACTCTAGATAACCTGCTTAGATTTCTTGCTAGAAATCACATCCGCGAAACGCGTCTCTAACATGGTTTCCAAGTTTGTTAATCCAAACGCCCGAAAGCAAGACTAATCAATCCTAAGGTCCAACCTCCATACCCACGTAAACACCATAAGCTATCATGCTGATGTTATGAAAATGATGTAACACATGCAATTAAGCACACATAATCCTTACAAGGTGATGTACCCTATTTTTCATGGCTCTTAGATATTCGAACCCAGAGCTCTGATACCAAGTTGTCACGCCGCAAACACTAGAGTCACGCGAATGCCCACCAAAATAACATTTTAGGAAAATAAGATATGCAGTTGGAAAACCATCAACTCAAAATATTACAACATTTGGATGAAAAATCCCACAGTTCAACTCTCATAAATATTAAACATGCAATCTCATACATGAATAAATATATAGCTTCAAAGCGTACAAAATCAGCCTTCGAAAACAGGCTTCACATGTAAAGGTACATGTCTAAAACATGAAAACTACAGCAAGCTCTCCATCACCACAAGCATCTAGGTCAACTCCACATGATCACCTGAAAATGTTTTTACAACAAATCCCACACCGTGAGCCAAAGCCCAATAGGAAAAGACAGCAAATCTGTAAAGCAGGCTATGCAATTATAAGCATGCAAGCTCAACCACAGGAGCCAAAAAGGTTTTTCTCTCAAAAATCATCAATTTTCCATCCTTGAAACTATGCATATCATCCTCACAAATATCATGCCACAGTTAAGTGAAAGTAGTAATAAAACAGTATTCTCCACTCGGGTCACACAGCCGAGGAGAATGAGATAAAATGAAATTCTATGCACCGACTCTGCCACACAGACACAGGTAACAACTATAGACTCTTGCCCATTACCCTAGAACCACTTATGGTCTGCTATGTAATGACAAGCTCTATACGGAGTCACGACAATGTAACCACTTAGTTTATGAGACCACAGCCCGAGGGTACTAAGCACCTAACCACTTAGTTTATGGGACCTGAGCCTGAGAGTACTAAGCACCCAACCAACATCGTTTACAGGGACTAACCCGAAGGCGCGTAGGGACCTACTCTGCACACGTTTCTAGACTTGCACCGAGGAGCAATGGAAGCCCAACTCAACACACCCATTGTCCCGGTACATCTATGGAAAACATTTAAAACCCCACAAAGAAGTTTTACATCGCAAGTATAAAAGTGATCCAATCCATTCACATGGAGATCTACAAGCATGTAACAACATAGTTTCACAAAACTAAGACTCAACCTCAAGGGTTAGCTCCAAACCTCCAAAAGCATGTTTTTCACAAAAACACATCGTTTTCAATTCTCCTTTTGAAAACCACGGATATCTACACATCCAGATCATGTATAAAATTGAGAAAAGGCGTAAAACCCACTTTTACCCAAAACCAAGGTTTAAACATGAAAAACCACAAATCATGCATTTTTTACTTGGTGAAAACACATATAATTACATATAACACTCTTTTAACAGCAGTAGGTCTAGAATCCTATCTCGGAGAGCTAAAAGCTCGATGTCTCAAAATTGAATAGCGTCAGAACGAGAATCCTTCAGGATGGATACGAAGCCCATGTTGCCGACAACAAGGATCTGCTATCGAACCACCAAAAACAAAGCCCCGAGCCCCCCAAAAGCTAGAGAGAAGGTAGAGAAAAGAAGAGGGAGAGAAGATATGCTTTGAAAAGATATTTTTGGACCAAAAAAGATATTTTATAGCCTTTATAGAATTTTGCGCCCAAGACCTACTGATCGAGAGCCCAAGCACCGCTCGAGCGGACCTCTTGCCGACATAAGCTCTGCCACACTATTGCTCGAGTGCTCAAGCATCGTTCGAGCGGTCACCTCTCGGACCAACACTCTGCCACCAGCCTGCTCAAGCGCGCTCACCACCGCTCGAGCGGTCAACGCTGGGAGAAAAATTGTGAAAAGCAACCAAGCCGAACCCCGCATGCATAACACGTATAACACCTATACAAAATATGTTGTTCTATGACTTGAAACATAAACCATACAACACAGAGATACATATACAGAAAGAAACACATCAACATATATAAATATCTCAAAAGAGATGGGTCCGGGTCTCACAGTAGATATGCATAAGATTACACGTAACACCCTTTAACAACTTAACTATCTAGGATCCTACCTCGGTGAGTTAAAAACTCGATGTCTCGATCCACGTGCCAAATCGAGCTTTATCAGAATAAAATTCTATCCGAATGGATGCGCAACCACAATGCCAACAACAAGGATTGGCTGTTGGACCGTCAAAAATGGAGAAAACTTAGGGAGTAAGTTTTGAAAATATCTTTTTGAATATATCTAACTCCAGATATTTATAGACCTCCAAAATATCTTTTTTTAAAATTTTTAAAATTTGAACTGTAACTCCCAACAATCCCGGGAACCAACTCAGCATGGATATTTAAACTCAAACATGCATCAAAACATATATAAACACGAATGACCACATCGAATATATATATAACTCAAATAGAAATAGAACAGGGTCTCACAAGTAGTGACGACGCGAGCGGCGATGGCGGTGAGTGGCGAGCGGTGATAGCGAGGCGACAGCGGCCAGATCTGGTTCAAGCAAGGCCACAGCTTCCAGATCTGATTCATGTCAATGGTGACAGCAAGGGACAGTGGAGAGCGCGTCAATAGGGCAACGAGTAGCGAGCAGCGACGACGAGGGCGGCAATGGCGAGGCGACGGCAAGGTGACGATGGAGAACTGATCTGTGAAGGGAGAGAGTGAGACAGAGAGGACGGGAGAAATGTACGAGAATAAGGGGTATTTTTGCCAAAAGAATATAATAAACTTAAAAAGTAGGACTTAATGAAATAATTAAAAAATGGTTGGGACTTTATGGAATACAAATCCCGGGACTTCTAATTAATTTTCTCTTTTTATTTTGTGTATGCTTATGAAAAATATACGTATGTCTCTGCACACAAAATTGCATTTCATTTGTATGTCATTTGAATTCCGTATTCATTTGGCTCTTATTTCCATGTTGGTTGATATATGTATACCCAAATATAGATGTTTTGGCTCAATAAATGATATGTGAGAGTAATATATACACAAGGTATGAGATGTGTTTTCCAAAATGTAATGATTAAGTTTTGGTAAGAAAAACAATGCATTCAGTTCTCATTAAAAACCCTACACCAAATAAAGTACAATTGTTTCCTAATTTAAGGAAAAATTGGGCCCTCCATGTGACCATATATCAAAAAAGGATATGTGGAAATAAAATATATATAACTCTACACAAGAAGCATAATATATATTTTTTTACAATTAAAAGTCTAGGAAAAAAGTACATATGTTTTAGTGGCTAGGAAAGCAAGACATAAGAATAAATCTCCTAAAGTACACAAAATTCTTTAAATTTTGAAATTTTTGTACTTGCCATGTAGTGGTGGGTGGTGGAGGGCCACCCCATTAATTTTTTTCTTTTTTTATTTATATTATTTATATATATAATATAAACATATATGTATATATTCTCATGGATTTAAATGGGTCAAAAGAATTAATTAAGTTCGGCTCAACTTTAAAATTTTATTGGGCTTGATCCATAAATTTTTTTAAAATTTTTATGGACTTCATTAAAAGAATTGGGCCCTTACTTGAGTTGAGCCTTCATTCCTACTTGTGTCTTACTTTTAGTTTTGGGCCTTATTGGGGTCTTCAGCCTTATTTAGTCTTGCCTCATAAAAAGAATTTAGTATTTAGGCTTGAGAAAAGAATCTCTTGGGCCTTCGATTGGTTTTAAATCTTTAAAGGTCTTCAGACTTTTTATTAATCTTGGGTCTTATTTAGTATTTGGCTTTTTGAGTGTCTTGAAATTTTAATAAAGTTTGGACCTTACTAAGATCTTGGGCCTTAGAAAAGAATTTAGGCTTTTTATAAAACTTGGGCCTCACTTGCTTTTAGGCTATATGGGGGACTTGAACTTTTTATTTGATTGTGGGCCAATTGGGCCTTATGAAAAACTTTAGCCTCTATTTGTTCGTGGGCCATTTGGGCCATATGGAAAGCTTAGGCTTTTATTTGGTTAGGGACTTTATTGCAACTTGGGTCTTATCAAATCTTGGGCATATGGGCACTTGGGCTATATGGTGACTTTTTCTTTATCTTGGCCCTTTCTTTGTTTTGGGTCTTAGCCCGTTAAGTTCTCAACAAATGCTTTTTTTTTCTTCTACATACCTTATGTTCTAGGGTTTTACGAGTCTTATGAAGGTTTATTGCGTCTCTTAGTATTCTACTGCACTAATCGAAAATACAGGATATTACATGGATTATACACATTCTTTGTGAGGCTCGGTCCTATTTTATTTTGTAATATATTTTATCGACGTGTTATATATTGAATGTGGATGCTATAAAATAGTTTATCTCATGAGATGTATGCATGTGAAGGCTTAGAAATGCATAATAAGATTAATTCTGGACCGTTTCGGCTTAATGGCGCAAAGCTATAAAATTTTCTAGGTAGAACCGATCGATCAGTCCTGATACCGATCGATCGGTCTGTTAGGGTTAAATGCGCGTGGGGTAGATCAAAACCTTGGTCTTTGCTCCCAAACTTATGTTACAAGCTTCTCCTCCATCTCTCTAAAAGAAAGGTTCAAAACCTATCCTTCTCTCTAGCTTTTAGTTTGCTCTGGGTGTGGTTTTTGGCGTTACGAGCGTGAAACGGTGCTGTGCACATTGAGGGCTTCATATCCATCCGAACGGAATCTTGTTTCGACAACGTTGGTTTTCGTGAAAAGATAAAGCATCGAGTTTTTAACTCTCTACGGTAGGATTCTAGACTATCTTGCTTTAACGGGGTGTTCTATATGGTTATACGCATTTTTACCATGTTTAAATGCTATGAATGATGATCTTTGTGATTTAAACTTTGTTAGGCTGATAAAAAAGCATGTTTTGTATTAGTGAGGTTTAATTCAACTTGGTATGTACTTGTGTAGATGGTTTTCATGAATATATGCTTTAAAAACTAGAAGAAATGATATGAATGCTATAAAAACATAGATTTTGGTGTTTGGAGCTAACCCTCCGGGTTGAGCATGGGTTTTAAATTGGTTAGTTGAATTGAGAGCAGCTTTGTGCGAAATATAGTTTAATTTCCATGATTTTAGATGAGTTGGTTGTGTTCCTTGATTTGGATTAATGGTTAATTGTGTGTCTTTAATGATTATGTGAATATATCGTAACAATATGGTGAATGTGGGCTGCAATTGCTCCTTGGTGAAAGTGTAAAAATTTGCACAAATAGGTGCTTCATTCATTTGGGTTAATCTCCATAAATGAAGTAGTTGCCCCAATGGGAGGCTGTTGTTGTTGTGGCAAGGTATAGAACTCGTCATTGCCTAGCAGACCATTCATTACCCCTGATCTAGGTCAATAGCTGAAAGTCTATACTTGCTACCATTTTCCTAGGTGCGACAATGTCGGTATGTGTAAATTATTGTAAAGGAGTAAATCCTTTTTGGTTTGAAAATCTTGTGGTGAATTAAAATGATTCTTGTGGTGTTTTCAAATTGTGGGATGTCGTTAGGTTATGTGAACGACAATGGTTTTGAAGAAAAACCATTTTAAAAGCTTGTGTGGTTGTGTTGTTCACATAGCTAGTAATTACATGATATGCTTTTATTCATGCTAGTCTATTCCTATTAGGTTTCGGCTCACGTTGTTGGATTTAAACAATTTCAGGTGATCCAGATGATTTGTCTTAATGTGAAGTAGTTTCAAGAAGGATGGTTGATCAAAGAAAACTTAAAGTTTTTCTTGTTTTGGTTTTTTTTTTGGAATCATGTAATCGTTATTTCACTTTTTGTACTTGGAGGAACATGTTTTGTATGCCTTAAGGTTATGGATTTGATGCATGTATGCTTGTACGTATGAGAGGAACTTTAGGATGGTTGAACTTATTGTTTTGTAGGAGAAACGGATGTTTAGGTTGTATGATTTCAATATTATTCAAATGGTTTTCGGTTGCGTTGTCGTTTAAATTCGACTTGTGTGCCTCGAGGGAGATTTTGGATCGAACTTTAGTTCTTCTAAAGGTTGTTTCTTTTTACCTAAAATGTGTTGTAAAGGCATGAAAATATTCTAAGTGTTGAGTATCAAGTTTTGGATTTGAAAATGGGTAAAGAGCCTGACATATTAGTAGATCAATCGATCGGTCTACCGATCGGTCTTTTGCACCTTTCGGTTGCTTTGATAGACGTGAAAGGAATAATGTATTGTTAAAGACCGATCGATCGGTCTGGGCAGATTTTGAAAATTTTTGTTGTTTTGTTTTAAAAGCTTGGCACTTGGGGATGTGGATTTTACTCTTTTAAGCTCTTCGTTTACTTTAAATTAAACCCTCGGTTGTGCTTCTTTGAAAGGTTATAAATCCGTTATCTATTTATGTTTCAAATCATTTTGATTCAGGTAATTTTGGTGAGTTTTTGTCATGCCCCAAACTCCGGGTCACGTGAAACACCCACAAACAACCAACCCGAGAATACACTCTCAAATATAAAACATACATGAATTGTATATAATCGCCAAACGGCATACATTACACGATTCCAACACCGAGAAAATATGTTACAACATACATGTAATAGAAAGAACAAAAAGGAATACTACAGCTCTTCCTCCTCTCCAGCACCTCCAGATCAACCCGCGTGACCAGTACCTGAAGAAAAACAAATCACACACGTGAGCCAAAACTCAGCAGAAACTAGACAGGTATGCAGTATAAGCTAAACATGCTAAGAAAATGAGGTGCAGTTTTAGACTCTCTTTCAAGCCTTTAAAACGAGTTTTCACATGCAACGGGAAAGTGAGGATACAAACTATTATTTGACTCACTCACAGGAGCCTTAAAAACAATTAGAAAATGGTTTTTAGATTGCGATTCACACGACTCTTAAAAAATAATTTGAAAACTGGTCTATCCATCCCACAATGCAGTTCATGCAATCCATGTAACTTTTCGAACTTCCACCGAAGGACCACAACCCTCATCTATGCAACGCACGCAACCCGTGCAACACACACAACGCACGCAACCCGTGCAACACACACATCTTCACGGACTTTCATCGTAGGACCATTATCCGCCCTCATCACTTATCATCACGGACTTTTACCGTGGGACCGCAGCCCTCGTCAATGTACCTTTATGGACTTCAACCGAAGGACCTCAGCCCTACCGAACACACACATTTACGGACTTTAACCGAAGGACCTCAGGTCTAACCTTCTCAGACTATCACCGAAGGACCGCAGCCCTACCGAACACACCATCAGCTAGTGCTAACATTTACCGAACCACAAGTCCATCTATCTCATTCTATACACCTATGCATAACCTAATCAGGATTTAAATGAATAAAGCCACGTACTATCACTACGTTACACAAACCACGTCACATGTTACACACGCGACTCACACAACATCTGCAACTCATGCAACATGCATCACATGCATTCGTTCCTCATATTGCACATAACCGTGCCTATAAAATATCTAAGTTTGAAAGCATGCAACTACGGTACACGTAACGATACCAAAATCATGTAATCCACTTACATAATCCATACATAATAAACCACAGTTATAAATGCATAAAGCCAACTATAAGTGCACATAGCCATATAATCTCAAACTATGACATCACCCGTCACAAAATCCGACATCCACTCACAGGGACAACTGGAAACCCACACTACCAAGCCTAACTGGAAGGCTACACCAAACCCCTTAAACCACGAGGTCACTAACACCACCTTTCCTCCAAAGGTGCCATGGGCCCTAACACTCCCCACAACGAACGATGCGCAAGCACCACGCACATAACCGTGCCCCAACAACCCGCATCTAACCATGCATGCCACCCCTGAGGACGACACCAACACAACAGTCAGGATCACAACACGACTCCTAAAGCCACAACCCGACCAACTGAACCCCCAAAGGCATTCAACTGTATTTCAATTGACTAACCCCATAATCAATCAACAGAACACTATTGAAAACCAATTGATAACCAAGAAACTAACCACCAAAACCACCAACACATTGCCCAGAACTTCAGTTGACTGGACCCAACCCCCAGTCGACTGAAAAACACACTGGAAAAGCCTAGAAACGCCAAACACACAGTTCAGCCGATTGACCCCATGAGTTTAGTCGACTGAACCCAAGAAACAATGATCCAGTCGACTGAACCTATGAGTCCAGTCGACTAACCAAGCCCAAAAATCATTTTTAAGCTACGGGTTCCATCTCCAAACCTCGAATAGAAGCCTCCAAACACCCATACAACACCCTCGGACATACACATGCCCAGGCCTAACACCAAGACCACTAAAGAAACACCCGATACCCGATGTCATCCACCGAAATTGCCAAAAAAAGGTTTTTAGCCCAAAACCCCAACATGACACAAACTCAGATCCACAGCAATCTAATCGTTAAAACCACACACGATTACACGTAGCATCCTTATACAGCAGTAGGGTCTAGAATCCTACCTCAGCGAGTTAAAAACTCAATGTCTCGAACCACGTGCAAAATCAAGCCTCGCCAGAATAGAATTTTGTCAGGATGAACGTGTAACCCACCAAGCCAATAGCAGGAGTTCATTGTTGGATCGTTGAAAATCGATCCTCAGACCCCGAGAACTTAGTGAGAAGGCAGAGAGAAAATGAAAGAAACTTACTGGAGAAGTTTTGAAAATATCTTTTGAAAATATCTAACTCCAGATATTTATAGGCTTCCAAAATA
>JAULJZ010029056.1:0-15217 GCA_032270985.1 Heliamphora pulchella | reverse complement strand
TGAGATTAAAAGTATACTATCTCAGTTTTTCTTTGCTTTTCATCTCGGTTAATAACGGAGATTGTTGTTATGTTTTCATCTCGTTTACTAACCGAGATTAAAAGTATATCAACTCGGTTTTGATTGTTTTTCATCTCGGCTAGTAACTGAGAATAGCGGTATACCATCTCGGTTTTGCATTACTTTTTATTTCAGTTAATAACCGAGATTGTTTGTTGAGACCTTTTAATCACGCCCCGATACAGCTCGGTTTAAGAACCGAGATGGTATGCTTTTAATCTCGGTTTATAACTGAGATCGTTTGCGATTTTTGTAGTAGTGAAAAGAAATTAAAAATAGGCAAGTTCAAACCGCCAAACCAAACCGTACTCAACCATAAACCTATCAAACCCATTTGTCGGTTGCGAATGACAAAATTAAAAATCAAATATATGTGGCCGGGTGATGGGTTAGAAGCCAATTCAAACGACTTTGCTTGTAACTTCTGATTTTTAATGAATAAATACAAATTTTATTATTCGAAACTATAATTTCATAACTTTAATAACAATTTATAACATTTATAATTATATATTTTCACCCACAATATATATTTACAATTTAAGTTACATCAAACTTCAATATATTTGCCTTGTTTGATAACTTAGCTTTAAGTTAGATTTTTTTAAAAATTAATTTAAGAGTTTAAGTTAAAGAAGCAAAAGGTTTATTTGGTAAATTTTAAGAGTAATTTAAAGCTAAAAAACAACAAGCCAAAAGGCTTTAAGCTACAAAAAATTGTTATAGAATTGTTTTTCGAATTTCACATAATTTCGTATTCTATATGGGTTCGTTTGATTAGAAAAAAAAATAGTGGAAAGTGAAAATAATAGAAACGTAAAGTAATAGAAATGAAAAGGAAAATTTATTTTCTCATATGTGATACCTCATTCTACATCAATGGGATATAGGAATTACGTTTGATATATAAAGAAATTTATGGACTACTACTAATAACTTGGGTTTAAGTATTTTGGATCGCATTGTTAATCTCTTTATTTAAGTTATTGGGCCAATGATCCAGTTGGATCGTTACAAATGGTATCAAAGCCAACCTTAGTTCCTATGTGGGCTCCAAGGCAGTGTGGATGGAGGAGTAGAGGCTCCGAAGAGGGGTAGAAGCTTCAATGTTGTATATTTTGTGCACGTTAATGGGCTGCTCTATACCCGCTAATAGGCTGCTATCTACATCTCAACTAGGGAAAGAACTTGAGTCATACGACGAGAGCGTCGCATATTTAAGTATGAGATATTGTGATACCTCATTCCATATCGGTGGGATATAGGAATCATGTCTGGCATATAAAGAAATTTGTGAGCTACTATTAATAATTTGGCTTTAAGTATTTTGGACCGCATTGTTAGATTTTCTATTCAAATTATTAAGTTTGTAGTCCATTTGAATCGTTACATTATATGCATTTGATTAACATAAAAATTCAACAAGAAAATGATATAAGATTTTAATTTTCTTGTTTGAAAAGTATGAAAGTTAAAAGAAAATTTATATGTATTATTACCCTTATCTAATTTAAGCAAATCAAGTAGGAACTCAAGATGGAATAATTTATTATATTTAGCTCTGTTTGGAATGTCTATAAAGCTTGAATTTTATTTTTGAGTTGATATGCTTGTTATATATGTGCGGTAATTGGGCTTGGTAGCTTTTAATAAGTTTTGTTAGATTCACATGTGTGCGCGGAGACTCGAAAAATTTAATTCGGAGACAAATTTAAATTTCAATAGTTTTCAAAAATAAAAATTTCAAATTAATATAAAGTTAAAAATATTAATTTCAAGATGTTTTAAATATCTCTACGTGAATTGAATACATTGTGGATGTATGAGGGTTAATTTGAGGCATGTTTGAGCTTAGTGGCCTTAGGAAGTGTGTGAGGCTTCTTGGAGAAGCTTCTCACTTTTTTCCTCTCTCTCTCACCCGAACTCCCCTCTCTCTTGCTTCGTCTTCTCTTTTCTCTCTCTCACCATTGTTGTTGCTCAAGATTTCTCTCCCTCCTCTCTTCCATTTGAGACCTTTTTGCTTGGAGTTCATCAAAACTACAAGAACAAATGTTGTTTTAGATGTCAAGACCAACATTCTCAACCAAGTGGATTTTTGATTCAGCGAGTTTAGGCGTTTTGGGTGTGTTAAAGCTTAGAGTTTTAGCTCACCGATGTTGGATTTCGACTAATCTTGAATAAATCTCTTGGATATGTGATTAGTTTATCTTTTTTACTAGAAATGACATCAAATCCCATTTTATTTTGAAACTTTAGTTCTATGGAACTCGAGAGTTGGTATTTAGAAGAAGTGAAGTAAGAAATTGTAAAATTTAATGAGTTATGTGAAAGGTGGGTTTTGAAATCGGTTAATAGTTGTTCGAATCGAAAACCCTAAATGTTCAAGAAGATGAAAGACTTTGGGTTTTGGTATGATAATTGAGTTTGATTATGAAAATAAGAGATTAATTGAATTAATTGGAAGTTGTATGCGTTAAGGTGTGTTGAGATTTGTGTGAATTGAAAATCATAACTTAATTGAGGGAAAGTTTAATAAATAATGGTTTAGTGTATAAATTGAAAGTTTGATGGATGATTGATTCTAGTTAATCCTCGTCGGAGGTTTTGAAATGTTAGTTTGATGGTTGAAAGTTAGTCTTAACCATGTTTTGCACTCTCGAATCCTTTTTGAAAGAGAAGTTTGGTTTGTGAAAGCTTTGAAAATCAAAATAGGTTTTTTGATGTGCTCTCGGGTGGGTGACCACTCGAGCGGTCTACTACCCGAGAGAATGGGGTTTTGGCTCTGCTAGGTGGCCGCTCAAGCGATCCTGGGTCTACTCGAGCAGACTCACCTAGGTTGTGTTGAAACTTTGTTTTCTTGTTATAAAAATGTCTTTTCATCCGAAATTCACCTCGAGACCCCTTTGTGTTTAAATTGAAATCCCAAAAGTATTCTTTTCAATGGTTTAACACTGTTTTAGAAATTCATTTTGGGAGAAAATGGTTTTGTTTGGAACAACGAATATAAAGCGAGTTTTCTTAAAGGTTTTCCTTTTGAGTTCCATCTATCTTCGTGGGTTCCCGTGGGTGGTTCACGTGTCTTAGATTTTGTGGGTTGGATGTGAGATTGTGATAATGGGGATAAAATTGGAGTTCGATTATCAACATGTTTTGAGGGTTAGGGGTAATTGATAAGAAGGGTAATTGGTTATCCTACTATCACGTGCCTTGGCTTTTGTTAGTTCCTGTTGGTGGTTCACGTGCTTTGAGTTTTGTGGGTTGGATATGAGATTGTGATAGTAGGGATAAAATTGGAGTTTGGTTATTAACATATTTGGAGGTTAGTGATAATTAATAAGAAGAGTTTAATTCCATTAATTAGTTTAAGAATTTTGTGCATGAATTACATTAAGGTGATTACTATGCGTAATAGTGAATCAGTGTAAATGTAAGATTATAAATCATTTGCCTGTGTGGCAATATTAATATTGTGAAATTGTTGATTGACTAGCCTACGTGGCATATCTAACCTGTGTGGCGATATCTAGCCTATGTGGCATACTTAGCCTATGTGGCGATATTAACAATGTAAAATTGTCAATTGACTGGCCTATGTGACATATCTAGCATGTGTAAAGGTATCTAGCCTGTGTGGCATACTTAGCCTGTGTGGCGATATTAGCAATGTGACATTGTTAATTGACTGGCATGTGTGGTATATCTAGCATGTGTGGTATATTGAGCATGTGTGACATACTTAGTCTGTGTGGCGATATTAGCAATGTGAAATTGTTAATTGACTAGCCTGTGTGGCATATCTAGCATGTGTGGTGGTAACTAGTCTGTGCGGCGTACTTAACCTATGTGGCAGTACTCAACCTGTGTGGAGTATTTAGCCTATGTGGCAGTATTAGCCTTCGGGGCACTATAGCTTATGTGGCGGTATTAGCCTTCGTGGTGATAATAGCTTGTGTGGTACTTTTACATGAGTGGTAACATGGCTTTTAATAAGTCCATAAAGTGAAAATTATGAAACTTATTGAAGATCAAGAGGAGATGAAAGTTCGTGTTGATTGATTAATAATCATGAGAACGTGTACCCTATTAAGTTTTCTGTGCTTAGGTTGAAAAATTACTTATATATCATGGTGATAGTTTAAAATCCTTTTTTTTTAAATATCATGCTTTTATTCTTGCATAGTCATATCCTATCGAGCCTTGACTCACGGTGTTTGTTAAACACACATTTTAGGTATTGGAGGCGATTCGATGGTTTAGTAGCACAAGATGAGGTGTTGTTTTAATTCCTAAAATTTAAGTCTATGTAAGATCATATTTTGCTTATGATATCTTGTGAACATGTATTGTAATTAAACTCCTAAGAGTTGTAAGGCTATAAGGTCATGGTCTATATGATTGTGTATGAAAGTATCATGGTTGATGAGATTCTTGAGTTTTGGGGACATGACATGTTTTTTTTGTTTTAATGTATTAAAAATTGTTGAATATATATAAAATCTCGAGACATAAATTTTTTGAGATATATTTAATAATTTTTATTACATTGGAACATAAAGACACAGAATATTTGTGACACATAATTGATTAGAAATGAAAAGGGAAACACTTGGTTTCGTTTGGTAACGTTTATGTTTTACGTTTTCTATTTTTTTTTTTTAATTTGTTGTGAACTATAAACAAAAACATGTTTAGTAATTATTTTTATTTAAAAAAAACTCTAAATAGTTTTCAAAAATTTTATAAATAGAAAAAAAAATATTTTCACTTGTTTTGTAAATAAATTTTAATTTTATCTTTTTTCTTTTACTACCTCCGACTACTACATTTGGCTATCAACTCCAACCACCACATTCGGCCATACTTTCGGCCACTGCCTCCTGCCACCATCTTCGATCACCACATAGGTTCTTCGACCACCACCTCCAACAGCTATCGCTACATCTTGCTATTATTCCCGACTAACACATCCGATTACCACATTTGACTATCATCCTCGATTAACAGCTCCAGTCACCACCTATGACTACCACCTCCAATCACCACATCCGATTTGACCCTCTAACGACTACATACGACCACCGCCTCTGACTGTGTTAGACACGGTTCCGTATTAAATTTTGTAATTAAATGTTTAATTGATATTTTACCTATGTGGTATTGAATTGTGGCATATGTGCTATATATATATAGGTGGCCAGTGGGCCCGATATCTTTTTAACAAGTTTTGTTGGACCCGCCTGTGTGCGCAGAGACTCAAAAAATTTAATTCGGAAATAGTTTTAAATTTTGATAATTTTTAGAAATAAAAATTTTAAACTAATATAAAGTTAAAAATATTAATTTTGGAATAATTTGAATACATGTATGTGGATTAAAAACAACATGGAGGCTTAGGGGATTTTTGGGACATGCACATGGGTGAGTGGCATGGAAAATTGTGAAGCTTCTTGGAGAAGCCTCTTTTCTTCCCCTTTCCCCTCCTTGGCCAAGCCTCTCTCTGTCTCTCCCTCTTCTCTTCTCTTCTCTTCTCTTCTTCTCTCCTCCATTGATGGAAACCTAAGCTCCCTCATCCTCTCTAAAAATTGAAGCTCTTAAACTTAGAATTGATCAAGACTCAAGAATAAGTTATTGTTCTACTCGACGATGGCGACATTTTTAACCGAGTGGATTTTTGGTTCAGTAAGTTCGGGCATTCTAAGTATGTTAAAGTTTCGAGTTTTGGCTCACCGATGTAGGATTCTTGACTAATCTTAAATGAACGTGTTGGATGTGTGATTAATTACTCTCTTTTGAGAAAGATTACATGGAATCTATCTTTTTAAACTAAAACCCTAGTTTGTATGGAGTATGTTGAGTTGAGTGTTGAGATTTGAGTTGGATGGAGGTTGCATTTATGATTGAATATTCCTTTATGAGAAGAATCATATGAGATTTGTTTGAATGGAAAACCCTAGCTTATTTGGGAGCATTAGAGATTGTGGGTTTAATGTGTTAATTGAGTGTTGGATGTAAAATTGTGATATTAATTAGGTTAATTGGAGTTGTGGTGTAAATGTATGTTGAGACTTGTATAATTGATAAAGAGGGGTTAATTCCCATTCATGAGATTGAAAAGTCTATGCATATGTTGCATTGTTGTGATTGTGATATGTTTAGAGGTAATCTATGTGGATGTGAAATTATTAATTGTCTAGCCTGTGTGGCAAATCTTAGTTTGTGCGGTAACTTTAGCCTATGTGGCACTATTAGCTTGTGTGGCAAATCTTAGCCCGTGTAGCAATTTTATCTTGTGTGGTGACATTAGCTTGTGTGGCGACTTTAGCCTGTCTAGAAATATTGGCTTGTATGGAAAAATCTCGCATGTGTGGCAACTTTTGCTTATTTGGCATTCTTCGCATGTGTGGCGTTTCATGCTTGAGTGGCATTCCTTGTTATGTGGTAATTCTTGCTTGAGTGACTATACGACACTTAATAAAGTCCGTGATGTGTAAGAAGTGGAACTTGTTGACGATTGGTAAAAAAGGAAAATCATTTGAAATGTTTATAAGTCATGAGAACAAGTATTCCATTGAGTTCACAAAAACTTTGTTGGAAAATTGTTTATATGTTATGGTAATTGCATGAATTACCTTTTTGCATATCATGCATTCATTTATATTTAGTCATATTCTATTAAGTCTCAGCTCACGGTACTTGAATAAACTTTTTCAAGTGCGAGCGGCGATCTCATGACATGATAGCAAGGAACGGTGTTTTGTTGTCATACTATTGAACATTGGATTATGTATAATATTTTGATAAATTTTTTTGGTAATCAACTTTTAAGGGTTGTAAAGTCCTTGTGATTTTGGATGTAGTTGATGGTGTAAATTCTCAAATGATGGTTTTTGAACCTCAAGTCATGTAAATTTTGAAGTTTTGGAAAGAATGTATATGAATCTCCTTGTTTAAATGAATGTTGGAGTTTAAATCTCTTTATATTAATGGTTAGAGACTTCTTTCTTATCAAATTCCATGAATTATTCCAAGGTCCTTGTATGCATTTATTGCTAAAAATTGATTTCGTTAAGTGTTGGGGATTCAAAATTTTTTAAAAAAACTGAAACACATGAGCAAACCAATCGAACCATCCTTAGACGACTCGAGCCATCTTTTGTGGGTTGCAGTGTCTCGACAACAGGTTAAAAGTACTGCCAATAGTGAAAGACTGATCGAGTGGTCTTTCGACCGCTGGAGTGATCTGTCTATTAGAGTATTTTTTGAGTTTGTTTGTTTTGCTCCTATTTTTAAACCGATTTATCTCATTCTTTTCTATCCCTTTTTGGGTCATTATTATGGTCAACTTGAAGCCCCTTGATGCTCACTGTTCAAATATTTTCATCTTTCTAATAAAGATCTTTTGGCTCTAAAAGAGATATTGTTTAAGAAAAAGCGTTATACTATGGTTTGTCTTGTCACGGTTTTTTTTTTTGGTATAACAGATTACTATTTTCGACCACCATTGCTATATTTTGCTATTATTACTGGATAAAACCTCCGACTACCACCTCAGATCACCATCTCCGACCACCACCTCCAATCATTATATTCATCTGTTACCTCCAATTACCATTTTTTAAACATTTATGTGCCAAGCACATTTTTATTTTTATTGTTTATAAAAATAAATAAAAACATATTTTTTATTTATTGTAAATAAAAAATAAAAAACTATAAATATTACCAAATAGGGCTTTGTTAAACACCAAATCAATCAAGATTCTTTCTAATTAGAACTTCAATGATGTATCTTGATCATATATATGTGAGGAATTTATGAAGTGAAAGAAAAAAAAGTACAAAAACATAGGAAATAAATGAAGCATAAATAGATTTATTTAATAGGTTTTCTTATAATTTTGTGTTCCCTTAAAAAATTCCTTTTAACACCTGAAAATATTAAGAATAACAATATAAATGAAGTGAAGTAATTAGATTTAGTAAATGTAAATTGGGGCTGGGTCCTATTATAAGGAGTTGATTATCGATCAGTCCCAATCAATAGTTCATTCTCGTTTTTTGTTTTTTACCGTAACAATTTTTGTGTGTAATTGCTTCGTTCTCATTGGTTGGTTTTTGTTTTTTAATATAACAACTTCGGTGTGTGATTGCTTCATTCTATTGGTTATTTTTTATTTTCTGCCATAACATTTATGTCTCACCCCTCGGGGAAAATGTAATGGGATTAAATTAGTAGGTTATTCTAACACTATTGATAAAAAAAGTTTTATATATATATATATATATATATTTGTACTGATTTCAATACTGTTAATCATTTTACATATTACATTGATTTCAATATTGTGTAACATATTTTTGCTCATTTTGTTAGTGACAAAATGCAGAAATTGGCCTTTTATTTTTATTTGTATTTATTGAGCAGTCGTTATTTTGATCAGCTCTGCGCCATATAGGTCTTGCAGTCGTTCAATTGCTGATCCTAACACTTCACATTTGCGCCATATAGCTTATTTGGCTTAAAAGTAGATTTGTAAGATCTCAAGGGCATTTGAGAGTTTGAAACATATGGTGGCAGGAGGGTAATTGTTTGAAAAGGAGAAAATGAAAACTTTTCTTGCAATTTTTTAGAATGTTTGAATTTATAAATATGTTGATTTTTAGAATTTAAACAAATTAAAATTATATTTACACTAGTAACCATTTGCATTAATATTGCATTCTCCATACAATTGGAAGATAGCAATGCTTAATTCATTGGCCATCACTAACAAAGAATGTTTGTATTGAGATATTAAAACTCAAAATTGAATTGTTAGTTCAAAATAAATTTATTGTTCATATTTTTACTCAGATGGGCTAAAAATCAGAATTGGATTATTAGTCTCCCATTTTTTCCTTATATGAAGGACAAATCAATGGAAAGGAGAGGTAGAATAGTTAGTGATTGGGTGGTTAGTGAGGAGATTATTTATCTCCATTTTTTTTATCCTTCAAAACAAACATGGTTAAGATTCCGTTTGATTGATCAGATTAATAATGAGATGATATAAGATCCCATTTGATAAGTAATTTTACGAGATTAATAATAAATGAATTATTAATACCATACTCTTTTAAGTATTGTATATCCCACATTTTATGAGATTGGTTATTCAATGAATATATATAATTCTCCTATCACTTGCTGTATTCAAACAAAAAAAGTACAATCTTTTATAATATATAATTCAATTTTATGTTTAATTTGGTCAATCAAATATGTACTTTTTCCTCTCTTATTTATCTGTAAAAATGATAAACAGTAAACAAG
This sequence comes from Heliamphora pulchella, assembly GCA_032270985.1. Classification (NCBI taxonomy): domain Eukaryota; kingdom Viridiplantae; phylum Streptophyta; class Magnoliopsida; order Ericales; family Sarraceniaceae; genus Heliamphora; species Heliamphora pulchella. Next base: position 5,844 of record JAULJZ010029056.1, on the reverse strand, counting down.
TTAAAGATAAGAATAAAGAGAGAAAGATGTATGCAAAGAGAGTAAATCAACAAAACAATGACAACTGAAATAGCGTAGGAGATGATAAAAACAACACAATTAGGTTGAGCGAATGGAGGAAACAGAGAGAGAAAGAGATAAGTGGTTTGTGTTAAATCACAAATTTATGTATGGATAGAAATATAAATACATATGTTGTATAACACAAAAAACTTAGGTTGTGAGCTGTTCGTTTTATAATCTGTTCGATTGCGTGAGTCATTAGTTTATGTTATCATAGGTTACAAAAAGAGTTGTTGAAAAGGTGTCTTTATGTCTTTATAATAGTGAATCACATATAACAAAGACAACAAAGTTTGCAAATGTGGAAATTAGGCTTTAATGCCCAATAATATGGTTTACATACTAATTATAGATTCTCTTCTCTTTGTAGAGTTGTTTTGAGACAATCTCGATCATAATATATTTTCTTTCACGCTTGAGCCATGTTATCATAACTCCAAAACCTATTATGATTTTCTATATTTCACAACAAATGAATAAAAAAAAATCTGTGATAACTTATCCTACATTAATGTGAGATATGTGAAAAATAAGTCTTAAGTATATAATGAAATTTGTGAATTACTACTAATAATTTGAACTTAATCTTTTGGCCCAAGATATTAGACTCTTTATTTAAGTTATTAGGCCAATTATCTACTTAGATCGTTACAAAATCCAGTTATGAAAGGTAACCCTTACAAGGTCTCCCCATTTTAAAATTTTGGGCAAAATTCATTTAACCCCCGTGTGATATACCCATTTTGCAAATAGCCTCCCTAACATTTAAAAATATACAAACTACCCTTGGGTGGTTTTGATCATTTTGCACTTCGACTATCTATTGTTAATTTTTTTTATCGAAATAATTAATTAGATTTGTGATACACGCCACCCGCCTTCACATTCGTTGCTCCCACCCCAGTCCTCAGCGTACAAAGCTGGGTCATAACAAACAATCAAGATCTTGTGATCTTGTAGTAGAAGATTTATTTTCATTACAAAGATTTTGAGTCTATTGACATTTTTTACAACATTTTCTTTTCATCTATTTCACTTTGTTTCTTTTCAGTTACCATCCTTAAAAACCGTTGAATGGTTCCCTCTCCTCACAATAAAAGCCAATCTATCATTTGCAGTTAAAAGGACAATATTACAATGATAAGGGTATAATAGTATTCTTAGTGAGGAGCATTGACAGTTTGGTGGTTCACAACCTTAATATTAGCTTCTCATCCGGTGGTTAGCGGTTCGACTCCTCCCTCCTCTTTTCCCTCCATCCCCACCCTTTTTATCTTTTCCCCGCTACCCCTGTACTCTCAATCAAAAAAAAAAATAGTATTCTTCGTCAACAACATTAACCATGTATTTTAGTCCAAAATAACGTGTATAAGAGTAGTTCGCATATTATTAAATGTCAAAAATTATACAATAGTGTAAAATAGATTTTCTCTTCTAAGGAAATCAATTTAATATATTGCCATTTCTTAAGTATACTGGAAAAACCATGTTTAAAAAATTTAGATAATAATTATCCGGCAAATTTTACCTTATCCCCTTGTGGTATACTCCATGTACGAATTATCCTCTTCATGTTTAACAATCATATGACCCACTGTGATTTCTGAATTAAAAATGCACCGTTACTATCTGTTAATAACGCTTGCAAATTAACAATACTACCCTCTTCTTTTTCTGTTTTAGTTATATATATAGCCGGCCCTAAAAAATAATATTTAAAAAGAGACCCGATATATTTTTATACTTGCAAATTTTAAGAAAAATAATTATTATAAAAATTTAAAAGGATACAAATTGTCTTATTGCTTCATATTTTACCAATATCTAATTTATAACTAAAATTACACCGAAAAAAAGCTAAAGTAATAATATCACAACAAAACAAAAAAAGAATTAAATAGCTCCCACTTAAGATTGTATTAATTCTTATTACAAAAAGACTTTTTAGTAGCTCTCAGTTGAGATTATACTAATTCTTCTGTTTTTTTTTTTTTAAAGATCTAGACAAATACTTCCTATGAGGCATTTTTTTCTAAAATTTTGCAAATCAATCTTCACAAGCAGATTAGCAAAAGTAGCTATTGGGTGGAATTTTTGGGTGCCAGTTTGGTCCGTTTGGGTGAAGCTTTTGTGGTGGGCGATGGCCAGACCCAGTGGACTTTTAATATATATATATATATGTTTAAATTTGGTTTTGGATTTCTTTAAATTGGGCCTTTAATTTTAATAGACTTTTAATTTTATTATTTTATACAAAGCATAATATAAGACATTATAGATTTCAGTGTCTTATTTTTTACTCAAAAATGGGGAACCTAGGCACGCGGCAGCCTCATCGGCTCTTGGTGAGAGTCGGCCATAATATATATACACTCATATATACGTAGACACCTCAATCTGACTAAGTCGAATCTTAGGCATCCATCTCAAATGCGCTCTAATGACGAAAGTATGAGAATCGTGTTCAAAGATACTCAAAAGTAAGTAAAATCACGAATATGACTCAAAACCCAAGGGAAAACCCTCTAAACCTTAAGGCCGTATCCATTCCCTCACGGTCGTAACTTTTTTGTAAACTCTAAACCAAGCCATGACTTTCTTTGTCACGGACGTCGCTTGTTTATCTAAAGTGCAACTTTGTAAAGTCGCAACAGTCATTTTCACCACCATAAAGGTGGCAGTCGTCACTGTACAAAAACAAAAAAGTAGCGGCCGCCGCTATTACCCCCCTTTTGGACAGATAACAGCATCTCAGAAGGGATCTGTATTGCTCACCTTACCTATAAATAGGCGTCATTTTTCACAAGAACTAGAGGAAAAAAGACCTAGAGACCCAAGCTCTGCCAAAATACTCCCATACCTGATATTCTCCCATTCATTCTACACTTCTTAAGTCTCGTTCTTGTTCTTGCTTGCATTGAAAGAGTTCTCGGAGCTCATGTTGGCTTGGAGATAGTCTATTCTCACCCTTAATGGGCCATTCAAAGTGGATATTCACACGAGGTAACCTTAGGAACCCACGACCCTTCTTAAACCCTCATCTTTTTCCCTTTGAGGGTGTCGTGGATAAGGTTTCTACTGTTTTATTACTTATTTACCATTTATTTCAATATAAGCATTGTTCCTTCAAGTTTTTTATTACTAACAGTGTTTTTGTAACTCTCTGTTTCGTGTATTCACGGTTATTCTTATTCTGTTTCAACGTTTATAAGCACGCTGAACACATCAAAAGCTTTCTGAAGTTCTGGAACATGACGGCCACGACCTTCTCATGTCACGGCCGTATGCTTTGTTAAGCCTACAGTCACGGCCGTGCACTTTTTATAAGGGCCGATATATATGTTGCCTTATTTACTCACGACTGCAACATCCTATTGTAACGGCCGTGACATCTGTTTAGAGGCTAAAGACATAAAAACTCCCTTTAAAACTCTTTAATGTTTGTTTATTTCAAGGTTATATATTATTTTATTATTTTATTATTTTATTTAGCATTTTCTCCTTTCTATATCTCTATTTATCTTCCTGATAGGTAATGAATGATAGATCTGGCTTAGACCAAATGAGTCATGGTCTCTATTCTATACACCTCCATATCTGCATGTTGTAAGGTTATGAAAACATGACGGCCGCATCTTTTTTCATTAATTTTGTTACAATCGCCATATTCTTTTGCTACGGCCGTGAGATTTTGTAAGGCTAGTCACATGAAAATATGTTTTAAACATTCTGTTGTTCATTTTTTTTTGATCATCCTGTATATTCTATTTAGAGTTATTACTTATATAGAGGATGAAGAATGAGGATCTAACCTAGAACTAATAGGTTATGGTCTCTGTCATGTATATCCTATTTATTTGAGTTCGTTTTAAGTCTTGTGTAATGTACATACTCTTTCTGTACCTTAAAAACCATGTCCACAATTTTTATTTGTCACAACCGTGAGCTTTTCTTATTTTGTTCTTTGCGGTGATCTTATATTTGTCATGACCGCATGTTTTGTGACCATTTTTGTCACGGCCATAACATTTGTTATTATGACCGTGAGTTTTTTGCATGTCAAGTAGTTTGAAAATAGTGTTTAAATTTTTTTTATTTATACCATGTTAAGGGAAGAAATACTGTTGCATGACTCTTAAACCTTTATTTATTCGTTTTATCATTTATTCGCATGTTTTTCGCTTTGCTTTGCTTAAACGATATATGTGGCATATCTAAAAATAACAACCTTGCGTGACCTTAATTAGGATTTTGTTTCATTGATTGATTTTGTTTGAACTCTCTTTAACCTCATGTTCTATATATGCTACCTTTAAAAAGTTTACAACAAAAATTAATATTGACAAAGTAGAAGTCAATCTCATGGTTTGGCAAAAAGGATGCCTAACACATTTTCTTTTCGTACCTTAGCCATGTGACGCCGGAATTTAGGGTTTTGTTTCAAAAATAATAAGAAAATTCAAGAAATGTTTAAAAAAATATTTTAACATATTGAAAACTAAATTTTGAAAACCCTTTTTGTTAAAAATGAAGTCGCCATTTGATTTTTGAAAAAAATCAAGAAAAACAAAATAAGTCACTGATCTTTAAAACGGTAACCAGAGAAAACAGGGGTCCATGGGCTAAAGTACGAACTGGGGAAGGTGTTAGGCACCCCGTTTGCCCAACTGTAAAATTGGCTTCTACTAATCATCATTGGTTCTTAATTAAATTTCTTAAATGCATGCAAATACAAAAAATGAGAGCGAAAAGAGAACATCCAAAACAAAAAACCAACATGATTTTTTCATCATAAATGTCATTGCCTCGGCTTATATCTCGTGCCGAGCTCCTTATATAATTTTGACCATCTAGACCACATCACACTCGATGGCGGATGTTCCCTATCCAATCGCATTAAATACTGTACGATACCGATCAAATCTCATTTAATGCCCTCAGACTACAGTGACATTGTCCCAGTGTTCGAGCTGTTCGATAGTTTATTGATAACTCGATTGGCCTCGAGTAAAGTGGCCGCGGGGCCGAGCTCTCACAGAACTCACGTTTTGATCTTGACCTAAGCCCAATCTCAGACTCAATGGGTCGGGGCGAATTTGATTCATCCCCCTTCAACATCTAAAAGATGGGGATTGATCTGGTGACCCGTAAGTAAACAACGATGCCATCTTATTCAATGATAGTATCGGCAACGGAGTTCTCCTTGGTTCTAGTTTCAATGGTGTTTGGAAATGCTTCCAACTTTTGATTATAGCTTCCTGCTACTTCTTTTGGTTATAAGCTACAATCTATTTCAAACACTCACAATTTCTGTTACAACTTTTAACTACTTTTTCTTCTATTTCAGTTACAAGTTATATTTTTTACTAAATACTCATAACTTATACTACAAGTTACAATCTATAAACTACTAGCAGTAGTATTTCCAAACATCCACAATGAACAAGTCGTGGCACCAACCACACCGAAGAGATTCACATATTCTCACTTTACATTTTTTAAAATTTTACGCCGTTACTCTGCCCGTTATGCAGGTGAAAGAGAGCTTCTCATGTTCCCACTTCATATTGGCATTGCAAATCTCACACAAGTTTATCTACCACATATTATGCATTTTACTATTTTGAGTGGTGTAGCCCGTTTGGCCGAATATAAAATTTACAAGGGTTAGGCTTCTCTCCAGTCCTGTTATATTTTTCGGATTTAAAATAAATATATTTTGATGATTTGAACTATTTATTTTATTATTTTTAATTTATATATTTTTACTGTAAAAAAATA
>JAULJZ010029045.1:0-15217 GCA_032270985.1 Heliamphora pulchella | reverse complement strand
TGAGCAAGATATCATCTACATAAAGTACTAGGAAGATCACCACGCTTCCGTTACGCTTCTTATACACACAGGACTCATTCGGACTTTGATCAAAATCATAAGACTTTATAGCTTGATCAAACCGAGTGTTCCAACACCTCGATACTTGCTTAACTCCATAAATAGATCTCTTAAACTTGCACAACATGTGCTCCTTACCCTTTGCAATGAATTCGTCTAGTTGTATCATATAGATACACTCGTCAAGACTTTCGTTAAGAAAAGCTATCTTGACATCCATTTGCCAGATTTTGTAATCAAAATGTGCGGCAATAGATAAGAGAATCCAGATAGATTTAAGCATGGCTACCGGTGAAAAGGTTTTCTCATAGTCGATCCCTTCTTTCTGAGTAAACCCTTTAGCAACAAATCTAGCTTTGAAGGTTTCAACCTTTCTGTCTACTCCTCTCTTTCTCTTGTAGATCCACTTGCATCCAATGGATTTTATCCATTCGAGTGGTTCTACAAGTTTTCAGACCTGATTGGAATACATAGATTCTATCTCTGAATTCATAACCCTTTGCCAAATATCTGCATCTTTATCTTATAGTACTTCATTGTAGTTACATGGCTCAGTATCCAGTTCTACCGGGATCTTGTCAAACGAATCTCCCAAGAATATATACAGATCAGGTTGATAAACAACCCTTCCACTACGACAAGGCACTACCTGTGTCTGTGTACTAGCAGTAACATGCTGTGCAGAATATGAACCCTGTGCATCAGTACCCTGTTCTTGATTTGCACCTGTCCCGATAATCCTCCCACTATGACGAGGTAATGAAATATCAGTGAATTGTGGTTTCTCTTCCGTTCTACTGGCATTTTCTCTCAGTTCTTTCAGAACAATTTTGCTATTGGGCATGTGGTCCATAATATAATCATGTTTCAAGAATCGGGCATTTGTGCTAACAATGACCTTCTGATCCTTAGGATTATAAAATAGACCACCCTTCGTTCCCTTGGAATTCTCCACAAAGAAATAGACTTCTGGCATCGATTCCAACTTATCCGCATTTTCTTTCAGCACATGTGCTGGATACCCTAAAATTTGAATGTGTTTCAGCACATGTGCCCAGTTCACAATTCTATAGGAGTAGAAGGTACTGACTTAGAAGGTACCATGTTTAGAATGTAAGCCGCTGTCTCTAAAGCGAGTCCCCAAAATGAATGTGGTAAACCTGAATAACTCATCATTGACCTTACTATCTTCATAAGAGTCCTATTCCTTCTTTCTGCTACACCATTCTACTATGGAGTGCCAGGTGCAGTCAACTGGAATGTAATCTCCTCTGATGATAAATAGTCTTTAAACTCTCCAAAGAGATATTCCCCACCACGGTCGGATCGTAGTGATTTGATATTTTTACCTAGACGCTTCTCTGCCTTTGCCTTGAATTCTTTGAATTTTTCAAAGCATTCAAAGTTACGGTGCATCAGGTAATTGTATCCATACCTTGAGTAGTCATCAATTAAACTGATGAAGTACTCAAAGCCACCTCTAACCACCCGAATTGTCATAGGACCACATATATTAGAATGAAGCAATTTCAACGGTTCTTTAGCTCTATAGTCTTTGGTCGAAAAGGACCCCTTGGTCATTTTATCCCTAAGCAAGATTCACAGACTAAAAGTGCCTCCACTTCCAATGAACTCAAAAGTCTATCTGCTACCAGTCTGTTTATCCTTTCTAGATTAATATGATCTAAGCGTAAGTGTCAAAAAAACATTTGGTTCAATAAAGAAAGAAACTTTCTCTTATATAGTAATATAGAAGTATTATTTGTTTCAGTTAGTTGTAGTGTAGGAGAAATTAGAGTAATAATATAAAGATCATCCATCAATGTACCAGAACAGATAACCCGTTTATTATCCTTAATAACCACATAGTTATTAAAATAAACCAAATATCTGTCTTTAACCAATCCAGAAACGAAAACTCAGTTCTTTCTAATGGCAGGTACATAAAACAATATCTTATTATTAAAACTCAATCTCTACCAAAACTAAGAGTGACATCTCCTACTACAACTGCTGTTATCTTAGTATTATTACCCATATGTAGGTAAATCTCTCCATCACTAAGTTATAGAGTTTCCTGAAACCCCTACAATGAATTACAGACATGATTAGTGGCTCCCGTATTTACACACCAGGTACAGGTAGAGAACACTGCTAAATATGTTTCCACAACCAGTGAAGAGAAATTACCCTATTTATTCTGCCTTCTGAGAAATACTGGACATAGCTTTTTCTAGTGTCGGGTCTGATTGTAGTGAAAACATCTACCTTTCGACTTTTTCACACCAGTCCGTGGCCCACTAACTACCCTGAAAACTGTGTCTTTCTGTTTCTGACCTTTTTCTTCTTCATGCATTTCGGTCCAGAGGAAGAACCTTTTTCTAAAGTAGACACATTTTCTAGTATTAAAGAAATACTATTGGTAGTTAAAGTTATATCCAAATTACATTTCTAGTCAACAAAATTTTGTCCCATTAGTTTGTTTTCTTTGAGTATTGAAGCGAGTGGATTGAAATCCATTTTAATTTTGAGAATCACATAATTAAAAAATTATTAATTATGATGGGCAAAACTTTGAATTCATTTTAATTTGATTTTCTCTACTATTTTAAAATTAATTCGCTAGTAGCTTGATAACCTGAGAATAGCATGCCTCGTTAGGAGGACGTCTACTAACCTTTATAAGACCAGACATGTCAATTTCTTTTAATTTTACTATCTAGGCAACTGACCATACCAAGTAAAATTTAATAGTTGACATAATTTTGGTCCAATATATAATAGTAGTGACTCAATTAAAGAGGATACTATTATATACAGCTAAGTGTTAACCATCACCTAATCTCAAATTAATCACTTCGTAGTGAACCCTTTAGTTGGAGAAGTGATCCACACTAACAATTATCTAGAATTATCCCTAAATGAGGTTTGTACTGGCGATACCGTAATTAATTTGTCCGTCGGAGATGAAGGCCTTACTGTCGACACAGGGTTTAATTGGATCGCCTACAAACTGGTGATGGAGACTGTGGAATTTATCTGTAAATAAATTTTCTCTCCTATTTAAAATTTTAAAATATTTTTGAGAATTATAAAAATCTGTTTAATTAAAATAAATTTTTTAATTTTGAAAGTCACACGATCTGAAAGATTTAAACATCTTTCCGTGTACACTATTCCAAAAATTCTGATTTATCAAACCATCTTTTCGTGTTTAAATGCGTAACAAATAAAATTTAATAAATATACAGTTTTTTCTTTAACTTTTCAGCTAAGGTAGTGATTAAAGGTATTTATTTATTTTATTTTCTATTTCACATTTTTTGAAAAATAATAATTTATTTTGATTAAATATTTTTTTATTTAATTAATTCAAAATTCGAAATTAATTTTTACGTTTATCCAAGATATCCGATTTTATAAAAAAATCATCTTAAACGTAATATTTTGTAAAAAAATAAAATATCTAAAGTTTTTTCATTTAATTAAAATTAATTAAAAAAACTTAATTTTATTTTCATTACAAAATATTTTAATTAAAAATAAAATTTTAAATTAATTAAATTAATAGGATAAATAAAATCAATATTTATCATTCATGCAATTAATATAAAAAAATTGCAAGATAAATATAAAATATCCCAATTTTATAATCGGATTGAAACTCTAAAGAGTTTCAGTCTCCTGTTAAGAAATAAGTTTTTAATCTTTCAGTTGTTACAGAATTTAAGCTTCAAAGTTACGGCAAAATAGCACTATTGGAATTGGATTTGCACTGTTGTGCGCTGAAATCGGCGACTGCTTTGGAAACCTGCACCAAAACAGTGCTGCAGTTTTTGAAAAAAACTTGCTGCACCATCTTGGAAAACAAAATGCCGGTTGTTCGCTTTGAACAAAAAACCGCTTGCTTCAGCCAATTGGAAGAAAACACTGCTGCGTTTTTTATGTAAACCGGAATAGCAACCTTTTGAAAAACACTGCTAGTGATTAGAAGCCTTTTGAAAACCACAGTTGGCATCACGTTGAGGAATTTGCACCTGTTTGGAATAAAAAACGGCTGTGGTGCTTTTTTTTCTTGGAAACCGGCGCTGCATGGAATTAAAAAGCTGCTTGATTTCCGCCGGATTTTTAGGAAAACAGTGCGCTGGACCTGCTGCTTGGTTGGTGCTGTTTGGCTGCTGCGCTTTTGCTTGTTGCTTCAGTTTTGCGCCAGCTGTGGCGCTTGGAATTCTGCGCCGATAACTGTTTGGGAAAAGCTTCAGCCACTGTTTTGGATGGCTCCTGTTTGCTACGGTTTGTGGTTGGGACTCGCGCCGCTTGCTTGGAAACTACCGCTGTTTTGGCATGCATTTGGCTTTGCTTTTGCGTTGGATACTGCTGCTTTAGGCAGCATTTGGCAACAACAAAAAAAAACCTGCCAAAACAGCCTTGGATGCAAGAAACCGGAACAGTTTGCAAAACTTTTCTGAAAGTGAATCAGTTTGCTGAAACAGTTCGCCACCGCCGTGTTCTTTGTTATTTTTTTATTTTTTTAATTTTATTTTGATAACATAAAATAAAAAAAATTAAAAACTAAAAAATAATAATTTTTACATTGACCCTATGCCTCCGTAGAGTTCACAATCAATTAATCTATCACGGTCAATCCCGTGATAAAAAAAAATTAAATCATCATCTACGCATTCAATCAAACATGAAAATAAAGAATGATCATAAAATAGGGATTAAAACGCCTGCAAAACAAAGTTAGTAATATTTCTAAATCTACCCGGCCCCCGATAACCTTAAACAAAAAACAAAACGGCTCTAATACCAATTTGTTGGAGGCAATACTGTCAAGATTATTGTTTTTGCAAACGATTTTCGGTAAAAAATTAATCTGGACGGGCAAATGTCGAAACGGGCTCTAGATAAAAATTTTAACGTTAAACGATTAAAAATAAACCCGTACCACCAAAGTTAATTTTGAAGAATACCTTTTTTTGATCTAATTTTCAACTACAACTTGATTCCGAGTTGAAATTTCAATCAGATCTTCTACTGTATTTCTTTACGCGATTCTCGAACATAGTATGGGCTATGGCCTATCGAGAACTCGTACCGACAGAACCTCGATATCTTTCGTCTTGAAAGACAAAAAATATGATATATGATATATGAGATATCAAACTGGTTCAGCCTACCTACATATACATAGGGCTACAGTAGGCACATGGGGAGTAATTATGAGTAAGACTTCCAGTAGAACACAGATACCTACTAGAGATTTCTACAATTATGGAAAGACGCAGTAGTTTCTGCAATTTTTATAAAATACTGAATTACAATTCACACTACTAAAGAACTATAATTGCACTCTGACCCATAATTTCAAGACCTTCTTGCTTTGAGCTCCAGTTATTAAATACTTACCATTTCTTCCCACGTTTAGATTCTCGATACCTGCTAATTAAATTTAATTACTAATAATTTAATTTAATCGGTATCTTGATATTCCTTAAACCCTTCCGCTTAATTTATTTGACCGCCGGATAATTAAATCCACCTACAGGGTTTGGTCTGGTCAAAACTTATAAGCATCCTTAAGGGGGTATCGTCAATCTCGATCATTCGGGACGTGAATTCCGTCAATAATTAATATTTGCCATATAAATAATACTGCTATTAAACTCACCGAGAATATAGACCCATATAAGATCGCACCCTCTAATGAATCAAAACAACTAATATTAAATATACACAAGTTAATAATTATTTTAGAATTAAGAGGATAAGCACTGTTCATAATAATCTTAGGGTGTGAATTAATTTATATAGTCAGTACAAAATTATTTACCCCAAATATCCCATTCAATACGCACAAAGTGTACTAATACAGAGAGTCGGAACAATAGATGATGTTATTATCCGTTCCCCGTAACCAAGACAGGCCTACTAAAATTCTGTGTCACAGTCGTACCGATGTTATGTTCATTTCTATCTAAATTGTGAACATAAAACTTATATTATGCAAGAATCTAAAATTTAATTTTCTGTATGCAAGCCGTACTCTACACACCAGATTAAATATTATACAAAATATCATATATTCATGTATAACATTAAAAATGATACACATACATTACTCATAAAAATTCTCATAAAATAAAAAATTAATTTTATTAAAATAAAATTAAATACTAAAAATATGATTTTCAGTATACCAACCCTAACAGGACTCGCGGTGCTATGGGTTTGGTGAGAGGAACCTTGTTGGGTTGGACTCACGCTTGTGTATTTAGATTTTGATGTGATAATCAAAAAGAATCGTGTTGAGATCTATGGATCAAGTAAATTTGGGCACAAGTTGTTCCTCGGTGAAAAAATAAAAAATTGCGCGGAATGGGTTTTTCTGCCTGCCGGCTAGTGAACTGGGAAAAGACGCAGGTCGTGTCGGAAGTATAGGGCATCCAATTACTTCACGGGCCTTGTGAGGCCGGCTGGTAGTAACGTGACGGGGTCTATATGCCCGTTCAGCATCGGTGCCTATATTTTAAAAATCACGAGTTGGTAAGATCACGTGGATGTGATGATGGCGTGCGTGTGTGCGTGCGTGCGTGTGTGCGTGTTGTCTCGACTGTGTGTTCCGAGTGAAAAATAACGTTTTGGTTAATGCTTTTCTTTAACTGTGAAACGTCATCTGCATTGTTGAAATGCTTGATTTTGAGGATGGAAAACTATTTTGAGGCTTATGGGAGTCTGATGGGAAAACTTGAGATTTTATGAAGTAAAATCGTTTTGTGGCTCACGTGGTTGAGTCAACTTTGCGCTATGTGATTGCATATCCTGCTTTACTGCTTGGATAGTCTATTTCTATTGGGCTTCGGCTCACGTTGTGGGATTTGTTAAAACCTTTTTCAAGTGAACGTGGTCCTGTAGGTTGACCTTGAGGTGCCGGAGGTGGCTGATGACAAGACTTTTGTTTTGTCTGTATAGGTATTTTATACCTTTTGTATATGTTTCATGTTTGGATGTAACATGTTGTAAAACATGTGTAATTCTTATGGATGTATGCATGATTTATTGCTTTCGAGAGAACCATGGGTTAGTTGTTATTTTCCATTGTTTCTTACTACGTTTTCCGTTGCGTGGTTCAACGGCTTACAAAAGGGGGTTTTCAAAAGGTTTATGTTTCATTCAAACTCTTGTGCTTTGAGGGAGATTTTAGAACGGCCTAAGCTTCTTTTAAAATGAAAATATTTTCTTATCCAAAACTTATATTTTTATTTTTAAAATCTTGGCTTGTGGGGCCGTAACCTCAATCTCTTGGGCTACTTTTTTAAATCAAATAAATCATTGGTAGTACACTTTTACAAAGGTTTTAGCCTCATTTGGGCTTTATGATTTTCATCCCTTTTTGTTCGGGTGATTTTGGTGGTTGTTGGTGGTTGTTGGTGGGCTTTCGCGTGACCTAGAGTTTGGGGCGTGACAACTTGGTATCAGAGCTCTGAATTCAAATATCTATAAGCCGTGGGAAGAGAGTGCATCACATTGTGAAGATGTGTGTGTGCTTGGTTGCCTGTGTTTGGAACATGAGCATGTTAGTTGTTGAGCATGTTGATGCCGTGTATATGTGAGCATAGAGGTCAGATCTTAGGATTGATTAGTCTCGCCTTCGAGCGTTTAGATTAACAAACTTTGGAGCCAAGTTAGAAACACGTTTCGCGGACGTGATTTCTAGCAAAGAGTCTAAGTAGGTTGTCCAAAGTGACGCGTCATTCTTGTTGGTTCTCTCGGTATGTATGTTGTGTTTGCATAATCGTTGTGGCTATGTGTTAGCATGATTATGTGGTATGTGTTAGAAATAACATGATAGATCGACCTTAGGTTGACGTGTTTCATGTTTTCTTAATATATATAACATGTGCATTGTGAGGTGTGATTGAGCCAGTTTGTGGCAGTAAGAACGAAAGGGTGGTAGTTTTTATGTTCGGGCATAGAGAGTGTTTGAGATCAAGTACCATGGTGGATTGGTCTCGTGTGATACGTTTGTCGCTGAGGTGGTTTCTGTATGGTGAGAGTTTTGTTTTGAGGTTTTGCAGTGTGAGTTGGATCTTGATTCGACGTTTCATGGATGTCTCATGGGTGACAGTGGTGTCAGTAGGACTTACACGTGTGAGCAGTATGATTAGAGGTTGATTCTTCACGCCGTGTTTACCTCGTGTGACGATAGATTTGGAATTTTAGTTGTTGGGACATTTTTGCTGTTGTACGGTGTTGCTGGGTGTGCATCAGAGGTTGTTGATGATTGCGGAGCTAGCGTTCGGCTTGGGTTCAGTGTTGAATTTCAAGGATGAAATTCCTTTAAGATGGGAAGAATTGTGACACCCTGACCTGTTTCATTTTTTTGAAATGTTTAAGTGTTGATGGTGTTAGAATTAATACTTGACATCGGTGATGTTTTAGGTGCATATTTGGGCCTGTATATGGATTTTTGGAGCTTATTTTCAGTTTGCAAGTTAGTTCAGTCGACTGAAGTTGGAGGCCCAGTCGACTGACTTAGACACTGAAAAATTTTCATGGATTCCAGTAGCAACCCAGTCGACTGAGGGTGGTAATCTAGTCGATTGAATTGAGTTGGTGGTGATTCAGTCGACTGAGGGTGATAATCCAGTCGACTAAATTGAGTCAGTGGTGATTCAGTCAACTGAATTGAGTCGGTGGTGATTCAATCGACTAAGGGTGATAATGCAATCGACTGAATTGAGTCGGTGGTGATTCAGTTGACTGAGGGTGATAATCCAGTCGACTGAATTGAGTCAGTGGTGATTCAGTCGATTGAATTGAGTCGGTGGTGATTCAGTCGACTGAGGGTGATAATCCAATCGACTGAATTGAGTCGGTGGTGATTCAGTCGACTGAATTGAGTTTGTGGTGATTTGGTCGACTGACTTGGAGGGTTCAATTGACTAACATGAGATATTTTTGGGCGTGGCTTATAAATATCAGTGTTTGGAAGATATTTTGAGATATTTATTTTTAGATATGGTTTTCTCTCTATCTTCTCTCTAGATTTTGATGGGTCTGGGGCTCGATTTTTAGCGATCTGACAGTGGATCCTTGCTATTAGTGCCGGGGGCTTTGTGTTCATCAGGACGGAATCTCATTTGGTCGAGGTTCGCTTTTTGAGGCGTCGAGCTTTTGGCTCAATGAGCTAGGATCCTAGACTATGTTGTCTTTAAAGGGTGCTACGTGTAGTTGTACGCTTTTTTATCGGTTAAAAATGCTTACTTATCATACTGTATGTTTTAAACCATGTTTATTCGGGTAAAAAGCATGTTTTTGCGCTTTTCTTGGTTTATTACATGTTGAGAGGTGTTATGGGTTTGGCGAGAGAAACCTTTGGGGTTGGACTCGTAATGTTATGGGTTTGGTGAGAGGAACCTTGTTGGGTTGGACTCACGTGTGTGTATTTAGATTTTGATGTGATAATAAAAAAGGACCGTGTTGAGATCTACACATCGAGTAAATTTGGGCATGAGTTGCTCCTCGGTGATATATCAGAAAACTCTACAAAATGGGTTTCTTTTCTCGCTAGCTAGTGAACCGAGAAAGAACGCAGGTCGTGTCAGAAGTATAAGGCATCTAGTTACTTCACGGGCCTCATGTGGCCGGGTGGTAGTAACGTGACGGGGTTTATATGCCCGTTCGGCATCAGTGCCTATGTTTTAAAACCACAAGTTGGTAAGATCACGTGGATGTGATGATAGCGTGCGTGTGTGCGTGCATGCGTGCGTGCGTGTTGTCTCAACTGTGTGTTCCGAGTGAAAAATAACGTGGTTAATGCTTTTCTTTAACCGTGAAACGTTATCTGCATTGTTGAAATTCTTGGTTTTGAGGATGAAAAAATATTTTGAGGCTTATGGGGGAGTCTGATGGGAAAACATGGGATTTTATGAAGTAAAACCATTTTGAGGCTCACATGGTTGAGTTAACTTTATGCTATCTGATTTCATATCCTGATTACTACTTACATAGTCTGTTTCTATTGGGCTTCGGCTCACGTTGTGGGATTTGTTAAAACTTTTTTCAGGTAAACGTAGTCCTGTAGGTTAACCTTGTGGTGCTGGAGGTGGCTGATGACAAGACTTTTGTTTTGTCTAGATAGGTAGTTTATACCTTTTGTATATGATTCAAGTTTGGATGTAACATGTTGTAAAGCATGTGTAATTCTTATGGATGTATGAATAATTTATTGCTTTCGAAAGAACCATAGGTTAGTTATTGTTTTTCGTAGTTTTTTACTACGTTTTTCGTTGCTTGGTTCAATGGCTTATAAAAAGGGGTGTGACGCCCCGTCCTCCGGGCACGTCGGGACATACATAAATATAAGTAAAGGGATATTCTAGCCATTCATTCATACTTACATACGTTAGTTATTACATCATAAAGGAGTTATGAACTGTTCAAAATTACAAAACTATCACAGTTTGATCAAGAAATTTTAAAAATTACACTAAGCACGAGAAAACTGAATATAAGAACAAATGCAGAGGTCTCGACTTCTCAAACAATGCATCAGCGAAATCCACGTGCTCTTGGAACTCACCCTATTCTTCAAACTTTTCTTCTCTTTGGGATGACTTTCTCCAAGAACTCCTCCTCACCTGTGGCACGAATGCCATGAGCCAAGACCCAGAAGCAAAATGCTCTAAGATTCTAACTAATCTCACGGCACAAAATTCACCGCAACACATACCATATAACACCAGTACATTTTATAGTCAAGGAGACAGACAATTTTATGACATGATAGCAGATAAGTCAATAAACATGTGTATGTGAGATGTCGTGTATGTAATGCAGATGCCCACCCGAACATGCACCAAGATTATAACAAGGATTCCACGCCGAGAATCACCAAAGTAGACTTTCACGAGTATTTGATCACCAAAGCCATTATCGCGCCTCGTTGTGAATAGTAACCACATCGCTCGGCGTCTTACCATAGCTATTTTACTCAATAGCAACGGCGTGGGGTCCGCGCCATACTTTAGTCCAATAAATTAAATAAACCATTTCAGTCAGTCATATCAGACATAAATCAAGCGGTTTGTCCAACCTTAAGACTCGTGATGCCTTCGCCGGTATCAACTCAAAGTCAAAGCAATCGAAATCAGAATGATAGTGACGAACCCACGGTGCCCAACAATGTTCATAATAAACCATTTCAAACACCGGGGACACGCCCAGGGTGCACAAGGGGAATTCATCCCAAAATATTTTCGAAAATAGAAATCAAGGACGCCCTAGACTTAGAATCATGAAAGATAACTCAACATATCCCATCCCGATTATAAGTCAACCAATCAAATTCTGAGTGGCACCATTATGTTCCCGTACATCAACGTTCCCGATCATTACGGTGTATAGCGGCAGTTCCGCTCAAGACGTGATACGGCTCAGGATGTAACACGGCTCAGGACATACATGGCCCAAAGTTAACATATCCACAACGGTTTACACAGATGGACTCCAATATACCAAGATGCAAGTGACAATGCCCATGATGTGAAATATGAATCTCAAGTACCACTATCTATAGTATGACATCAATTAGCATGGCAAAATTCATGATATAACTCGTAATTCATAAAGTACATGTATGTGAAGCACAAGTTACAATTCTCAAGATATGATTCAACATGATGGAATGAATTCAAAAGCGTCATACATTCACTTAGAAACACTAATCAACTAATTCAAACCAATAATCATATAGAACTCGGGTCTCACAACGAGGTACTCACACATACACTTAGCAACTTTTAAGGGCAAAATCAAGTATTAAATTAAAAGGGTCGACAAGGTTTTGGGGTATCTAGACTTATAATCAAGTTATGATTTTTAAACACCATTTAGATAAAAATATTTTCTACAGCTCTCATGTTTAACACCAAGGCCAAAACCTAAGGCAAATGGGTGTAAAAAACATCCTAAGCAAAAACGGTTCAGCAATTTCTTTAAGATTTAACCAAAAACATGCTTCTATCGGTCTCGATTTTGGAGTATCAGATCAAATCAAAATGAGCCCATTTTTTATTATGTTCTAGTTCAACAAGTCCTCTACAAGTTTCATGTTTAGAGTTAAGGGTAGTTGTTTTGAACAAGTTAGACTTTTTGGCCATTTTAAAAAATAGGCTTTGTTAGCCGCCAAAACTCAACAGAGCCGGTCTTGGACAGAGGGTTTGAAATGATTTTGGGATAGCATTCCGAGGCTTTATGGTCTGATTTTTGAGCAAAAAGTACTTCAATATGTTAGCTACAATGTTCATGTAGACCACCTTTGGAATGGGTCATTAAAAATAGGGGTTTTAAGCTACACAAAAATATGTGACATAAGTGTCCCTTGAGGGCTGAAACTCAATAGAGACTTTCAAAGGAATTTTGACCTATCAAAACTCAATATTTTGTGCTCATTTGTGGTGGATAGATAGATACACATGTTATCTACAACTTACATGTTTTGACCAAAGTTTGGATCTCATTTTGCATTAGGGTTTTCAAGTCGGTAGTGTTGACTGGTCGAAAAATGACACACTTTGGTACAATTGCAATATCTCGAGTTCTATTTATGCAAATGAGTTGAAACCAACTTTGGATAAAAGATAATACAAATAGATAAATATGGACATAAAGAACATGCTTAGATCAATTTTCTACATTGAGTTATGGCGTTCCAAAATTCATGGCAGAAATATCTATGTTATCAAAAATCAAGTCTCTTAGGGTCCAAGTCTTCTACATATGTCATGTCTAGTTTTTGTTCCATTTCTTTGCATGCTTGTGTTTTAGACATTAATATCAAGGCTCCAGCATACTTAGAAGTCATCAAACACAAAGATAATAATATAGAACGACATCTCATATCACCCACAAACATAACAGCCCCAAATTTCCAACTACAACGCATTTTCGATTTGATTTCAGTTCTCGATTCTTAGAGTGTTTAAAGGGATGTGTTGGGGATATTTTGAGGGATATTGGACATAAGGTTTAGAGGTTTTACTTACTTCTTTAGAGGGCTCAAGAATGGTGGAGGATGGATTTGGACTTAGTTTTAGAAAATCTTCTTGATTTCTCCCTTTTTCTTCCTTTTTTTTCCTTCAAACTCACCATAACACTCAAGAGAAAAGAGATCGGGTTTCTCTCTCTCACTAGCACGAAAATATGAAGGGAAAAAGTGGGTGTTTGTCTTGGTTTATATGGGCAAAGGCTAGGGGACACAAGGGGGACATAAAGTACCATGGAAAGACATTTTTCTTCATTTTAATTAATGAGATATGAATTGATTTGAATGGGTTCATCTTTTGAGGGCTAAAAATCAGATATGGAAAAAAGAAATACAGCTAGGGGGCTGTTTGAGGGACACATACCTGACCCCACATCAATCAAGGGGTTTTGCATTGGTTTGCGTACCCATTTGTGCAAGAAAATGCATTAAAAGTTAATTTGATGTATCTTTTTGGTATCTTTTCCCAGTGAGACCTATTATTTTAGTATGTTTATGATAAATATAGGATTTCCATGTATTATCGTAGTTTCTATAACAATTGATTAAGTAGATGTAGTCTTTTAAGTCAAATTAAGCTATTTTGGTAATATATGACTTTTTGACTTATTTTGTTGTGTATGAACTTCAATAATGATTTGTTTGCTTTTGTTAACCTATAACACTATATTATTATGTATATTACTTGTTCAACAAGTATTGCATCATCATAAAGTTTAATTTATTACATTTCTCATCATTTTAAGTTTTAAAAAAAAGCAAAAAGTCACTTTTTGGCACTCTTCCCAAGGTGGTCAGCCACTAAGGGGTAATTTTCTCATTTTTGATGTTATTTTATTCTTTGCTACTTAATTGTACTTAAATCCTTGATTTTGGGTATCCATGTGCCAAAATTTAGATTTTTATGACTTTTTGCTGTATTAGGGCAAAACGATCATTTTACCCTATTTATGAGGATTTTTTTTTAATTCATTATTTCATGATATTTATTTCATTTAGAATGTTAGGAGACTCTTCGGGTGCTTAGGTTTTGTTGCCTGAGTTTTAGACCTTTTTGGGGTTTTCGGGCCGAACTTAGAGTTTTTGATTCAAGTTAAGATTTTGAACCTCGTTCGTGCTCTATAGCCTTGTGCACTATCCTTCACTAACACTCAGCATTTGGGCTGGGTCTTTATATTGTCGTTAGCAACGGGGTCGTTACAAACTAGCCCCCTTAAACAAATTTTGTCCCCGAAATTTTGCCCCGTACTTCATCGTATGGAAGGTTGAGGATGATTTACTAACATTATGCCTTCTCATTCTCCAAAATTGTGTCCTATTTACTTGAGTCGTTCTTTATTGCTGGTGTGGATAAGGTCGAGCCATATGTTCAGCACTTAGAGTAAAGGTTGTTTTGTTGTACTAACATCTTAAACTGATTACTACCAAATCTTCAAGGACCATGTCACATAACCGGCTAGCCCCAAAAAGTTCGTATCTCTGTCACGTTATTTATCTTCTTCCCATTAACTGTTACTTCTACTTCTGTTGGGTCCACTTGAATTTCTTCTCTACATATAATATGACCCAAAAACATCACTCGGTCCAATTAAAACTCACACTTACCAAGTTTCACATACAACTTGTGCTTTCTTAGGATCTACAAAGAATCTTCAAATGTTTTATGTGTTCTTCTTCACTCCGAGAATATAACTGAATATCATTTATCAACACAATTACAAATTAGTCTAGAAAGCTTCTGAACACTCCATTCATTAGATCCATAAATACAGTAGGTACATTTACTAACCCAAAAGGCATCACCACAAATTCATAATGCTCGTAACGAGTCCTAAAGGCAGTCTTGGGTATATCTAACTCTCGCACTTTCAATTTTTGGTATCATGACTCCAGTCTGTCATTGTGAACACGTTGGCTCCAAAACACAACTTACATCGAGTACGACTTCCACAAGCGATCATATGTGTTAGAACTAGGCAACCCAAGAAGGGGGGGGGGGGTGAATTGGGTTTCTTTACTAGCAATAGAGATTTAAAAAACTTTTTCAGAAAACCTTTTAATATTGCAATAAAACTAGATATGCAAATATGAAATCAAAGCAAATAT
>JAULJZ010029034.1:0-15217 GCA_032270985.1 Heliamphora pulchella | reverse complement strand
ACAAGATTCACTTTCTCCATCAGCCAGATCTGTAGTGAAAGTTAGATCAGTAAGGGAAAGGCCTGGAAAAAAGCTTTGAGAGGTCTTGGACTCACCTGAAGAAGTAGAGGGCTGCCAGCAAAAGTAGTGGTTTCACCGTGATGAACAGCATCTAGGCCCAGCAGTGTCTCGGCTAAGACAAGTGGCACAAAATCCTTCCCTATCCACATATGACTCGCAATATCAACCAGTGCACAGCTAACTCGCCCATCAGCAGGGACTAGAAGATACTGGGCAAGAAGACATAAACAAAGAGCATAACGCCACCGCAGCTGGAAACTAAGGTCACCAAGGTCGCCAGTAAGATGAAACCTCTCAATGAGCCATGGAATGTCAAGCTCGTCACCCAATGCCAGAAGAGAAGCTTCCATCTTAGATAGACCACAGAGTTGCATTACTCGTTGTCGAGCCGAAAAGGAGGAAGTGGGAACGACGACGGAACTCCGCAGAGCCAAGTCCAGAATAGCAGCAAACTCCTCCACAGTGGGGCATAACTCTTCAAGACCGAACCGAAAGAAACGGGACTGAGGATCCCATAGCCGGACAGCAGTTTCTAACAAAGGTCCATCAGTCTTCACAGTCATGAGAGGAAATAAGAAGTTGATACCGAAAGGGGTAAAGTTCAAGTGCTCGAAATGAGAAAATGCCTCAACCCATCCAGAAATGGAAGAAGCCATTTGAGTCGAAGTAGTAGAAAATGGGATCTCCAGGGCTGTATTTATAAGACTGGAAAGGGCAGGAAACCAAAATTTCAGCAAAAAGTGCGTTCAACAAGCATAATTCAGTGACATCATTTCTTTGACCAGGCGACCGCCAGGTAAACATTTTTGGAAAGTGGCGACCGCCATATTATATTATAGCGACTGCCATGTTTAAACATGGCGGGTGTGGGTCAGTTTGCAGTTTATGTGATCTGTATTAGTTGTGGCATCTGAATTATGCATCCAAGACAGTTTGAACATTAAATGAAGATAAACCATGCAACATAAGAATATAAAGCAACAAATGGCACGAAGGCCCAGATGTATATCAAGAGGTAATGTATCAAAGTAAAAACTGGGGCACACAGGCCCATGGGTCAAATGTATATAAGTATGTCAAAATGGGGCATGCATGCTTATAAAGAGAAAGTGCATCTGAATGTAAAAGTAACTAGGGGGAGAAGCTCTCTCTCAGGTATGCCTCGGGCGGACTTGACAGGAAGAAGGACTTGGCTCATCAGAACTGATGTCTTCAAAAAGCCTCTCCAAGTCATTGCCGTCACTTCCAGAGGAAGAGGACACGACTCTGGATTGGCTCCGTGCAGACGAGATGAATCCTCTGGAGCGAGTACGGAAAGATGCACAGCCTCGAGTAGGAGCTGGAACCGGAACAGGGGCATGAGCAGGAGCAGGGAGTGTAACAGCAGCAGCTACAGGTGGCTGTCAAAAGAGACAAAAAAATAAGAGAACGGTATAAAGGAGAACAAGGAGATCCAAAAGATAAACACTCACCAGCCGATGAACAAAAGGAACCTCAGCTGCACGTAGAGCAGCTTCTTGTTGGCGAATCAAAGTCTGCATACCGCTCACTATCAGCATGAGACGATCCATCCAAGCCTGATCCTCCTATCAAAAGGAAGAAAAGACTAAGCAGTCTGAATAGAGGAAATACAAAAAAGAAAGCAACGAAAAAGAATGAACTTGAGCATGTACTGGCTGAAACTTTGGCGCTGGGGGAACCGGGATAGGAATATCGAAAGGATACCCATCAACGAAGGAAGATACGGTCCAGGGCATCTCGACACTCCCAACCCTAACCCCACCAGTAGCAGGACCAGTGTCAGCAGCTGCAGCGGTACCAGTATCAGCAGCCTTCGGTGCCGATCCCCTCCTCCTACCACCAGCCGGGCAGGGTCCTAGAGGTCTCAACAGGTGTGCCCGGGCCCAGGTAGGGTAATCCCCCTCAGCCACCAGTAACTCTGCAGCATGAGTCCCCACCAGCTCGAGGAGAAGATCGACCCGGCTCAGATGCTCAGTCCGGCGTATATAGGCCGGAGGAACCACAGGGATCCGAAAGTGATCCAGACCAAGCGACTGGCGAACCACTCGCTCTCCTAGATAATACTTCCGTCCGAATGGACCCTCCAGCAAAATACGCCTCGCAGCAATGTTGCGGTTGCGCATCAGATCTGCGCCGGCCTGATCCTCTGCGCCCCTCCAAATATCCCAGCGGACCTGCAATAGTTCAAAGTACAGTACAATGCAGAGAACAGTAAGCCGTGCAGTATGGTGAACAATATATAATGTAGTGCAGTGAACAGTGATTAGTGTCCAGAATAAAGAGCAGTGCAGTGAACAGTGCATTAAGCAGTATAATGTAGAAAGCAGTTACAGAATAATAAATAGTGAATAAAGATACCTGGTCAGGTGTCAGCCGGTCCAGCGAGACCCAAAATCGGTCGATGTCCTTTCCCCCGACCTTCTTCCCCTTCAGCCCTTGGGACCACCCGGTTGAACGGGGAATAACCAGAGGGTCTGCAGATGAGTTCGCCGGGACATGAAGTCCGAGAAACTCATAAGTCTATAATTACAAAGAAGAAGATGTTAGTAAGAAAATAATAACAGATAACAGAAATGAATTGAAAAGCGCCGAAATTAAATCATACCTCCTAGACCTTCCAGTATCCCGCAATGCTGAGCTCTTGAGGAAACCGGGTCAATGTCTGCATGAAGCTGTAAAGTGTAGCAAGAGCGGCTCCTCCCCAGTCGTAAGTGGCAACCCGGTCTAGTCGAGCAAGTCTGCCCAAGTAATGCAAATGTACGGTATTCTTCTTGTTCGAAAACAAGGAGGTACCGAGCATATACATCAAGAAGCCTCGGACGACCCACTCAAAGTGGCGGGGCTCGGTGTAGTCGAAGTGTTTGAATCTCTCAAAGAACCAAGTATATCTGACTCTGTCATGATCCATCTGAGCAGGAACGGCTCTGAGAAAGTGCATCAGGGCATCCGTAGAACCAGCAATGGTCGGGTCAAAAGGGATGGGGGCCCCTCCAACCCAAATGCTGGTAATGAGAGCAAAGTCTAGAGGCGTCAGGGTAGCCTCGAAGGTGGTGAAATGAAAGGTGTTGGTGGTATCCCACCACCGCTCGACCAAGGCAGTCAACCATACCCAGTCATTGCTCGTCCTATCCAATAGAAGTTTGAAGCGAGCAAAGCCGGATACATCAATGTAAGCCCGGCTAGGAGCAGGGAGGGCATCATACCACTCCAACTCCTCCCCGGAGGCTGAATCTCCGAAGCCTCGGGCGTAGTGACCAGTCTGTAAAGAGAAGACAAACAAAGGATACATAAAGAGCAGATCAAACACATGAAACATGCAAGCCCTGATAAATCAGGCAAATCATTCAAGCCCTAGGTGACGGTCTTTCGATTTTTTTCAAGCCATAGAAAACTAGGTACCCTAACCCTAGGTTCATGATTTCTGCACATCCTAGTAATCCTAAGCCTCTATCATTTTGTGTCAACCATTCTTCCCAAAAAAATAAATAATAAATTTTTTTTGTGTTTTACCCCTTTCTCCCTGACTTTTTAAGATTAATCTTTGAAAAATTTGTCCCAATCTTCTAAAAAAAAAATCGTCCTAAAATTTCTATGAGTTTCTAACATTGTCTTAAAAAATTTTCTCAAAATTTCTAGGACTTTCCTAAAATTTTTCTCAAAATTCTAAAATTTTTTAGGATTTTCTAAAAAATTTTCTCAAAATTTTAGCATTTTCTTAGAAGGGGAAATTGCTATTTCTTACGACCTGCTGGGCCACCCCCACCAAAATTCGACGAAGATGAGGTCGCAAAGACCACCACCGATCGAAGTCACTAGGAATATCACCGAGACTACCGAGTTAGGGAGTGAAAATATGCCAGAGTCTGCTCAGGAACGTTGTGCGAATGGAGAAAACCCAAATCTTTAACTCATTTCATGGGTCCCTTGAGAGTTTTAGGTAGGTAGCGAGACCGTATTCTATTTGAAGGTTCCACCAGGGTTTAAAGAACGGCTTGGAGATATGTTGGACGCTAAATGGCTCTAGACACAAAGGCCGAGATACGAGAAAGGAATAATCAGCCCACGCAACACGATGATCGACTTCAACAATCTGGAGACGTACTAGGAGAATCCAGTTGCAATTACTAGTAAGGTTCGCAGGGGACCAACTAACATGTGGGACGTCAAGATGTAGTGGTGTTGCTACGGCATCTATGAGGCGATTTGGGATCGTGAGACAGTTATCTGCCATTTCTACCCGCATCTGTTCTAGTTAGGCTCTAACATGCTAGGTGTTGTATCTTTTCCATTCGTAGGTGTTGTATGTGCTTTGTGAACTTTTATAAACCTTGTATTAACTATGTACCCGAGCTTGAAAGATATGAAAATATAAGTGTTTGTATCAAAGATCTCTACAAGTTATCTTACGATCTCAAATTTAACTCCACAAGAACCCAAAACATTGAAACAATCAAGAACTGAAACAACCCACAAATCATAATGCTCTCCTTTATTTTATTCTAAGGATGGCTGGTAGACGATCGAACCCCCGATAAGTTATCAAACCCCTAGATGATGAAGCACCCGAGCTAGCCCAAGCATTACAAGAGCCACCGCTAGAACCCCGCAACTTCATCCTTATAAGTTTCTTTCTCACTTACCCTAATCCTTTGTGTTAGCTTTTCCACCCAGTTGAAGTTCCTTTGTGTGCCCTTCCTTCTAACATGTTGGCCCTCAATAATACCATCAAGTGTCGTTTGTCAGTGACCCTTCTATACCTAAGTCTTGTTAGTAACCCTTTTAGAAAATTCAATCTTAAAATAATACCTTTGTCTTCGAGTTTTCATTGTTGAGCTACGCCTAGATAATGACAAGTATTACATTGATTGTCCTTCGATTCAAGTTATCATCCTTGAACTAACTTTTCATTTGTGGAGACCATTCCTTTAGCCCTGAATATTTGACATTGATAAGATCCTCTGCCACTATTCGTTTTCCCACGACTTCAATACTGCACCCGACTGAAGTAATTTTATGAATTCTTGAAGTCCCAACCTAGAAAATAGGCTTGGATACTTGAATTGAAGTGTGTTAAGTCAACGTAACTTTAGGAAAAATATCTAGTTTGGCTACCTATCGCTCATCATACCTTCATCAAGACCTAATTGTAGCTGATTGGTCTCGAGAACATTCTTTTAAGTATTGTTCGTTTATCATTAATCCCCTGTCCCACGTGCAGTTGACCATCAAACGACCTCTTGAATTGAATCAATGGTGATTGCTCTAAACATGACCTTTGCCCTCTCTCGATCCATCTTTTGAACCATCTTGGAATTTTCCCAATAAATCTCAGAAAGGGACTTGTTTGCCTTCCCTTAGCCGCTTTATTCTTATCTATATTTGGTGCAACCTAGTACATCATTCAAAATCCTTGCCTAAACATTTAACCGCTCATCGCTCTACAATCGCTTCCCTTGAGACTGGAAAATTCGAATTAACCATCTTTATTAAACCCTATGCATGTTTTCATAAACCTCGGTTGACCTTCAAAACCTTGCCTAGTAGATCAGTGAGTAGCGACAATCATTAGGATTTAGCGCTTTTATGAAAAACTTAGACGTTGCACGAGAACCTCCTAACACCTCTTCGACTTGTGAAGTAGTTCTTTTCTTGGTATTACGGCTTGGAACGTCTACCGACGTCTGCGTTTAACAAGTTCTGAAGTTCAAAACCCCCGACTACAAGAATGGAAAAGGGATTACTTGACTAACCACATCTTTTCAAAGGTACCAACGAATGGAACTATGCCTTCAACAATCTACGATTATAAACGACAGCTTTGCACCAAGGGACTCGCAACACCGCCATACGATAGAATTAAAACTTCACCAGACTAACTCAAAGATAACCCACCCATCTGAAAAATTAGGGAGAAAAAGTTCATAACGACAGTAAAAAAGTGAAAAACAAGAGACAAACTCAAGCTTAACACACCCAACTTATTACGCAAGCAAAAGAGGTATGTGACGCCCCGTCCTCCGGTCACTTCGAGACATACGTAACTATAAATAAGGGAGATATTATAGCCGTGCATTCATATTTACATATGATAATTACTACATCATTAATGATTTAGAATTTGTTCATAATACTTAATGATTACAGTCATCCAGAAAATTCAACAAAAGTTACAATATATCTGTGGAAAACTGAACAAAAGATCAAAAAGAGAATATCCTACATCTTCAAGCGGCACTGTTGGGGTTGGCTGGCTACTGCCACTCTTCCCCCTTCCTCGAAGTCTTCTTCTTCAACGAACACATCATCCTCTTCTTCACCTGTGGCACGAATGCCACGAGCCGAAGCCTAGAAGCAAATTCTCTAAACCGTCTAACAAACTCACAACAAAATATCCTACAATACATATCGTATAGTACCCAATACAAATTTAAGGGCAAAGAGACAGACAATTTATCATCTTCAACAAGGCAAGCATATATAAGAACAATTGTGCGAGTGCGTGATGTAGATGAATGCAATGCAATCGCCTAACCCTGCGTACTTCCAAAATAATATCATAAATTCCACGTCAGGAATTACAGAGTAGACTTAATGGTACATTGATCACCGAACCTATCCTCGCCTCGTTGCAAAAGGTAAACCCTCATCTTGGCTATATGCCTTAGCCATTTTACGCAATGACAACGGCGTGGGGACTGGCCTTTATCCAATTTTACCCTTCCTTATCCTAAGCTAACCGATCCCACCTTAAGGACCAGGATACTCGTTAGGTATCAACCCAAAGTCTAATTAAAGCTAGTGACGAACCCATGGTGCCTAATCCCTCTTTTTAAAATAAATAATATCCCATTTCATTTTCAAATATGGCAACCAGGGACGCCCTAGATCTAAAGCCACTGAAAGAATGATTTCCAAATGACCCAACCCAAAATGAAAGGTACAAAAAGGACTCTGATAACCCAAGATGAAATGTAGGAATGCTCATGATGTGCAATGTGCTTTTCGTGTGCAATTAATTATAGCGTAGCATATAAACACGATATGGCACATGATACAACTTACTAAAGCATCAAGTATAAGCATGTGAAGCATAACCATAATTTATGTGACTTAGAATCGAACTATCGACATGAGTTCATTTTATCAAAATTATCATTTTCACACACCAATTACTCACAAAGTTCATATAAAGTCCACATACTCAAGTTCCATAAAGTAACATGCCACTCATGTACTTAGCCAAATTTAAGTAAGTGTTTAATCGCTAATTTTAAAGTTGCGATAGTGTTTGAGGTATCTAGACATGGATTTAATTTTTGATTTTTGAACAATAATTAGATAAAAATATTTTCTACAACTTTTATGTTTAACACTAAGGTCAGATCCTAGAGAAAAAAGGTCATTTATTTTATTTAAGTGAAAATCATTCAATTTTTTACATAGAAAAATGCAGAATTTGGGCCTCTGTTGGCCATGATTTTGGGGCATCAATTCTAGGGATATGGGTCTAATTTTCAGGGAGATTTTATTTTAAGGTGTCCCCTACAAGTTTTATGGTTTGTTCTAGGGCAAGTTGTCTAGAAAAAGTTAGTGATTTTGACCAATTTATAAAAACGGTTCAATCAGTCTAAAAAGGATCTGCAGAACAGGTTTTCAACAGAGAATGCTCAAAACCTTTTGGGTAACAACCGAGGGTATTTTGGGCTGATCGTTTCTCATTATTTCTTTTAATATATGAGCTACATTTTTCATGTTTACCACTCTTGGATTTGACTACTAAAAACTTATGTTTTTTGTCTCACAAAAATGTGTGACAGAGGGCTCTGTTAGTCACTGAATCTCAATAATGAATTTGGGAAAGGTTTTGACCTATCACGATTTCATATTTTTTGTTCCTTTTTGGTGGATAGTAAGATAAACATGTCCTATATAAGTTTTATGTTTCGACCCAAGCTCGGTTCTTACTTTAAGTTAGGATTTTTAGGTTTGCAATTAAGAGTGTACAAAATCTGACACTCTTCCGAAAAAATTGTATATCTAGAGTTCTACTAAACGAAATCACTTCAAACTAATTTCGTATGAAAGAGAACTCAAAAACACAGGTCTGGACATAAATATTATGTTTTGATCATTTTTCTAAAATTAGTTATGGTGTTTTAAAGTTCGTGGCAGAAAGTTGGTAAGCCTAAAAAATCAAGTCATTTAGGGTTTTGATAGCTTAGCTCATGTTGTGTTCATTTTTTATGTATTTTGTTTGCATGCATGTCATATACTCATATAAACCAAAACTCCAGAATATACACAAGCCATAAAACTAAAAAATATACACATACAAAGCTTGATTATACACAAACAGTCTACTATCCATACCTACGACGCCTTTTTGAGTTAATCTTCGTTTTGTTTTCTTAGGGTTGCTTATAGAGATGGATTGAAAGCTATTTCATGAGAGTATTACAGCAGGTTTTAGGGGATTTACTTACCTTATTTGATGCTCAAAAGATTATAAGAGTTACGGACTTAGCTTTAATGCTCACACCTTGAACCTTTCTTCCTTCCCTCTTTCTTCTTTCTTCTTCTTTTCTTCTCAACACTTGAAGAACTTCAAGAGCACTCAACATTTTGGTCTCTCTCTCTCTCCTTATTGCCAAAAATGAAGTAGAGAATAGGAGGGTTGGTATATTTTTATAGCAAAAATATAATGGAGATGTAATTATTGCTTATAAGATTTATTTAAAATTTTTCTAAATTTCTATTGGTTGCATGGGGTGGCAATAGGCTATTTGAGAGATATATTTTCAGATTTGGCAGGTGGGAAGTCTTCTAGGGTAGGTTTGGGTGGCTCAAATATGGTGTTGCATTTAATTAGGGTTTAAATTGAGTTTTGGTACCATTTTATAAAAGAAAATACATAAAATATTAATTTTATGTACCTTTTGGGTATCTAAACCTACTAAAACCTATTATATTAATGTGTCTATAGTTAATTTAGTCTTTTCATGATTTATCATAATTTTGATAACAATTAATTAAATATGTGTAGACTTTTAAGCTAAATTAAGCTAGTTTGACTATAATTAACTTTTTGACTTATTTATTGTGTAGAGATTTTAAATAATCATTTGTTTGCTTTTGTTGACCTATATTATTATATTATTATGTATATTACTTGTAAAAAAAATATTGGGTCAAAATAATATTTAATTTATACATCTTTTTCTCATTTTTATGCTTAAAAAGGCAAAAAATAGCTTTTTGGGCACATTTCCTAGGTGCCGGCCATGCAAGAGAAATTTGGTCATTTTTTTTGTTATTTTTTTTATTAATTAATTGTATATAAATATCTAATTTTGGGTGTCCATGTGTCAAATTTTGAATTTTTAGAACTTTTTGCTGTACTAGGGGCAAAATTATTATTTTACCCTAATTATGAGAAATTTTGATTTTTAATTGTTTATTTTATGTTATTTACTTAATTTAAGCTATCCTGAGACTTTTCTGACTATTAGGGATTTGCCTCTGAGTATTTGGTCTTTTAGAATTTTTGGGTCAAATTAGGGTTTCGGGTTGAGTTAGGGTTTTCATCCTTCTAGCGACCTAAGATCTTGTCAACTAACCGTCCCTAATACTAGGGTTTAGGCAAGATCACTCTACGGGTAGTTACTGTTCAAGTTGTTACAACTAGGGTTCGGATCGAGCTGTTAGATGATTACTTGCTCGAAATTTCATCCTCGAAATTTCATGCAAAAGGTTGTAGATGATTACTTGCATCTCTTCTCTTCGAAGTTGTGTCCTTGTTTACTTGAGTCATTCATTATTGAGGGTGTGGACAAGGTTGAATTTATATGTTCAACATTTTGAAAAAAATGGTTGCTTAATCTTACTAATTTCATAAACCGTTCACTACAAAATTTTCAATGATCACGTCGCATACTTGTAGCACGAGAATTGTTTGACTAGTTTATTTAGCGTATATCTTAGTGTTTGCAAATTTGGGCGTACCTCCAATCATCAACGAATACTTCTTTTTCTCATGGGAGGATGAGCCTTCTGCCCATTGATTCTTTTGTTGGTCAAGCTGTATCACCCTTCCCGAACCGCTTGTTCCCTTTTGACGAGTATTGTAGTTCCTTCCCTTCGGTAGCGGCCATTCAAACTTTTTATGTCCGTATTTATTGCAATTAAAGCAGACTATTGAGCTTGTCTCTTATGAATGCCGGACGCTCCCCTCATCGCTCTTTAGTTGGTCAAGTTACACCATCTTCTTTAACCCACTTGTTTCTTGCTGCAACAAATTCGTTTGATCCTTGTAGCTCTGGTCTGGTTAACGGTGGTTGTAGTTTAATTCTCTTCATAGTGGGCACTCAGATCTTTTATGATCAAGCTTTTGGCATTGATAAAAGATTTTTAATTTTGGTGCCCTTTTTCCTAGTTGTTCCCTTCAGTCACCTTGAGAGTAAGGCTCTGAGCGTGTGACCTTTTTGTTATTTCTTAGTGGTCCTCCTTGATTGTCTCCCCCAATTCTTATCAAATAGTGCATCACCTAATGTTCTAGCTGGTTGCACCTGAAACAAGCTCCTACAGTTGGTTGTTGTTTCTTTGTAGCCTTAATCCAAACCTCAGTTGTTCGGGAAAAAGTTTTCTTCTCAGGTGCTTGGATATTCTGTAACCTTATGTCCGATAAGTACCATGATCCTTCCTGGGGTGCCTTTTCTTGTGTTTGATTCAAATTGGTTACTAGATCTTGCAAGATTCATGCTAGGCTCGGGACTTCTACTTCCTCCTTGGTTCCATTTACTCTCACTAAGCTCTCGTGGTTCTGTCTTTATTCTGCCATCTTTAGGGAAGAGAAAAAGGAAAAAGGGTCATCGAACTATTTGATAAAGTTGGTTCTACTTATAAGGTGAAAGCATAACACTCAATCTGTTTATTAGTATGAAAAGTCTTATTCAATGAGATTCTATCGTTCTTTACCGTAGATTGTCAACGCAGGGCTACAATTCTGAGTTCTATATGAAGTTCTATTATTGCATTTTGGGTCTCACTTTATTGATTAGCAGAGATCTATTCCAACTAATCAGTTCCTCTCTATTTCTATTTCGTATATTGATAATCTCGCAGTATTGTGCTCACACAAAATCCTAGATGGTTGTAAAAGGTAGCTTGGGAGTTGTTTGTTGTAAGCAGGTTTGGACCGAAGATAAGAGTTTCCTTTAATTTCCCTTATGCATACACTTTTGTTGGTTCAGCACCGGTGCTAGATTGTCCAGGCAGAGATGCGGGTCTTATTTAGGTATGGTAGAGAACTTATGTTGGTGCAGATCTTACGGGTGTACTTTTGCTTGTAGCTACCTATGTGTCGTGAGATTTAACTAATAGAAACTGAGTGATTTTTGATGAGGCGACCTATTATAACTCGAATGTCATTATGCTCCTGATGCGATCTTTCATGATCCTAGTGACGAAGTCTATAATTATATACTTTTGTTCCTATTCCAGTCTTTCCAAGTATTGTATCATTTCTCTTGGCTTCTGTCGTTGTCCTTCACGTACTGGTATGCAGGTTTTGGAGGTCTCTTCCATTAATTGGGTCATTTTTCTCTGTTGGTTGGTTACTTTAGGGCAATTGAATGAGAAGAAAGGTATGCCTGAGGCAAATATCGAGTCATGTGATCCATTGTGGTTTGAGGGCTAATTCTCCATCGGGCTCCAGATACTCCTGGTTGTCTCTTATTTTTCACTTCTCTACTATTGGTACAAATCTTTTGCTTTCCGGGTTGTTGGATTTGTGGGTCCACTGTGAACTAATCTGGGGAAAGTCTAAATTCTGTCACATGGTGATGTCATGAGTTCCTTGATGTGAAGCTGTTGTTCTTAACTGTAGGTTACTGATGGCATAGTTCTACTTGCTGGCTCTTTTGAAAAGGTGTAGTCAGTTGAGTAAATCCTTACTTAACCATTCCTGTAGTCGGGGTCTTAGCTTTTAAAACTTCGTTAAACGCAAAGATTTACGGTACTTTAAGTCGTAATGTTGAGGAAACATTGTCCTATGATTTGAAGAGGTGTTAAGAAGTTCTAGTGCATTGTCCTATTCTTTCGTGAAAGCGTCGAAGCCTAATAACTTGATATCCAGACGATCATCGTTACTCACAAACCTATGGGGCAAGGCTTTGAGGGTTGACAGGAAAAACATACGTGGAGTTTGATTAGGATAGTCAGCTCAGTCTCACTGGTTTCAGAGAAGGTGATCATAAGGTAGTGAATAGGTAAGCGTTTAGCTGAGGATTTCAAATGGTATAAGCACGAGATGTAATCGGGGTTAGAATATCTTAGGGTGGACTCCCAGATAGTTCAAAGGCAAGGGGTCATAGTTTAAAGCAATCACCATTGACTCAGGTTGAGAAGTCAATTGAAGCTTAAGAGCATTAAAGAAAAGAGATCAGCACTTCATGAATATTACAAAAAGAAGGTTCTCGAGGTCAATTTGTACAATACTAAACCTTGGTAAAAGATACGTTTAAGCAACGGGTAGCCAAACTAGATATTTATCTTAAAGTTATGTCGACCTAAGGTACTTCAATTCAAACAGCCAATCAGCTCCTCATGTTGGGATTTCAAAAATTTACAAAATTGCTTCAGTCGGGTGCAGTGTTAAAGTTAGGGGAAAATAATTGGGGGAAGAGGGCCTTGGCGATATGGAAGGTTCGGAACTTAAAAATGACATTGAGTTCTATAATTGAAGAATTAGTCCAAGGATGGTGACTTGTATTGAAGGACAATCAAAGGTGAATACTTGTCGTCATCTAGGAATGGCTCAACAATGGAAACTCAAGACAAGGGTATTTTCTAGGATGAAATTCCCGATAGGTTTACCAACAAGACATTGGGTGGAGAAGGATAACCTATGAATGTTGCTGGGTAGCATTTTTTAGGACCAGTGTTATTAGAAGCAAAGAATTTTAACCGGGTATAAGAGTTAATACTAGGATTTAGGAAAAGAAATTAATAAGGGTGAAGTTGCGGGATTTTAACGGTGGTTTCGGCTAAAACTTAGGCTACTCCGAGTGCTTTATCATCTAGTAGTTAGTTAATTTGCCAGTGGTTTGATTGTCTATTAGCCATCCTAAAAGAGTGTCGAGATTTGGGGGGGTTGTTCCCATTCTTAATTGTCTTCATGTTTTAGGATATTGCGAAATTTAGTTTGAGTTTATGAGAGCTTATGAAAAATCTAACAATGAAAACTTGCATTTCATCCAAACACCTAACTAGTATAAAGTTTTCAAGAGTTCACCTAACACACATACATTATCCAACGAAGGAAAGATACAATGCCTAGCATGGTAAGGCCTAAACAAACAGATGCGGATAGAAGTAGTGAATAACTGAGTCACGTTCCCATGTCACCTCGTAGATACTATAGCAGCGCCACTACACTTTCACATGCCAAAAGCCCTCTGGCCCTATGCGAGTCCTGTTGATTATGGCAACTAGTGTCTCCAGGTACGTTTTTGGATTGTTAAAGTCAATTGCCGAGTTGCGCGGGTTATTGATCCCTCTCCTATCCCTTGGTTTCTGTGTCTGCATCCACTTTGCATCCGTTCTATCCTCTAATAGCATTTTGAATCCCGGTGGTACCTTCAGACGGTAGGTGGTTTCATCGCACCTTTCCAATACCCTTAGCAGACCCATGTACCTCAGAAAAAACTTGGGCTTTTTCCTCTTCCACGTCCTTTCAGGGAATACTCTCGTATACACCTGTTCCCCAACACAATAGTCTTTACGGTAGTCCTGGCGGCTCTAGTAGATTACTGTGTTCGTAGCTTCATCATCATCTGGCTCTGGTGGCGGTGCCTCTAACGGATCATAAAAGAAAGCAATGGCTCGGTCCTCGTTTTCATCGTCATCCTCAAGTCCCTCCTCATCTTCTGTTCTGGAGTTTGCCTCGTCCCCTACTACATCAGGTTCTTCGTTTGCTCCTACTTCTTTGACCTCTTCTTCTCCCTAAGCTGGCCACTCATTCGGAAACATCCATGCTAACGAAAACACGTCTGCTGGGTCTTACTCTTCAGCGGGTTCTTCCTCTGGGTCCTCTTCTAGATCTTCTTCGGGATCTGAGTCTTCAGGTTCCGGTACTGCCCACGGTTCCCCAGCCAGTTTTGCGTCGGACGCCATCCTAAAAAAATAGAGAAAATGCTATGGTGAAGATTTTAAGTTGTTAAAATTATAAGTGATAAATTATTAGTACAGACATTCTACAGAGTTTCTACGCTACAGAACTCGCAATAAAAATAAGAGATGCAAATAAATAGAAGAAGAACTAAGTGAAAAAATCAAAAAATTTGAAATTAAGAAATTAAAATGAACTCATATTATCTCTAAAGTTTCTATCAAATAGGTTATGAAAGAATTGGAAGAACATGTAATGATAATAAAATGGGGAAGAACTTAAATGGAAATGAATAAATATGAATCAATAACCTCATGGGAAAGTTGATGAGTTAACTCAATGTTAATAATGAGTTAACTCAATGTTAATAATGAGTTAAACGAATTTGAGTATTAAAAGTAAATGAAATCTGATCCTAAAGAAGTGAAATTGAAAGAAAAGATTAACAAGTTTTAGGTAAAGAATAAGAATGATCAAATGGCTATTTTAAATTTAAATTGTGTGGGTTGTAATTCAGTTATGAAAATGTTTTTTTTAGTTGTTGCACAAAAGCATGCCATTTACACCTCACAAGTCATGCATTGCATTTTCTTTAGTCTTTCTCTTACGAGCTTTGGCTCATGTATTTTGTTTAATATTTTTTTTAGGTTTGAACGATTAAGGAAAAGATTGAAGGATGAGCATTATTTTACTATGAATGACTGTAATCATTTTGTAAAATATGGAGAATTATGAATGTAATGAATATGAGAATGACATAAGTTTATTCTTATAGTTGATCGATGTATAGTTATGGACAAATGTCTTACTTGAATATTTGGTTAAGTGGGTGATATTTAAATTAAAGGATGAGAATGGATATCACTTAGAATGTGAGTATCTTTGTAATGAGATGGTGATTGTTAGTTATTTGATAGTTTGAACTGTGATTGTGAGTTAAGATTCAGGCGGTGCCTGAGAATATATATA
>JAULJZ010029023.1:0-15218 GCA_032270985.1 Heliamphora pulchella | reverse complement strand
AACTTTAAAAAGTGAAAAACTTTCTTTATCAAAACAAGTTTCTATTTTGAAGGATGAAAACAAAGTTTTGATTGAAAAAGTTGAAGACCTTACAAAAATCGTTTACAAGTTCACTCAAGGAAAGAACAACTTAGACAAATTTCTTGGCATGAAAAATGTATTTTTGACAAAGCTTGGATTAGGTATAAACCAAAGAAGAAACAAAAGTTCTTAAGCAATATTTTTATTAAGGCATCTTCTAATCATACAAATGCCATTTGTTTTCATTGCTATGAACATGAATACACTGTCACACATTGTCCACATAGAAAACTTTCAAATACTTATATCAAGAAGGTTTGGTTTCACAAAGGAATACATACTCAAGGAACTAACATCAAAGGACTCAAAATAAGTTGGGTACCAAAAATCAAAACTTGATTCACGTTGCAGGTATATCTCAAATCCTCATTCAAGGAGAGGATGTGGTATCTCGATAGTGCTTATTCGTTCAAGACACATGACAGGCGACTAATCGATATTTGTATCTCTCAAACCAAATGATGATAGATTTGTGACTTTTGTAGACAATAGCAAAGGAAAAATCATAAAACTTAGGAGTATTGGTAAAATTCATTCCCCTTCTATTGAATATATTTTGCTTGTTAATGGTTTGAAACATAATTTTCTTAGCATAAGCTAACTTTGTGACAAAGGCCATAAGATTGTCTTTGATCATGCTAAGTGTGTTATTGAAGATTCAACCAATAACAAAGTTATTTTTGAAGATCATTTGCATGAAAATATTTATACATTTACTCTAAATGATCTTTATAAAAATAACACCAAGTGCTTAGCCGCCATGAGTAATAATAATTGGTTGTGACATAGAAGGCTTGGACATGCACACAGGAACTTGATTTTCAAACTTTTAAAAAAGGAATTGGTGATTAGTTTACCCTAAATCAAATTCGAAAAAGACAAAGTGTGTGATGCATGTTAACAAGGAAAACAAGTTAGAAGTTCTTTTCATTCTAAAAATGAGATTTTAACTTTTAGGCCATTACAACTATTGTACATGGACTTATTTAGTCTAACAAGGACTTTAAGTTTTGGAGGCAAAAGATATGCCTTTGTTATTCTTGATGATTTTTTTAGATACACTTGGATGCTTTTCTTATCTTATAAGAATGAAACATTTGCCTCTTTTGCAAAACTATCTCGGAGAGTTCAAAATAAGAAAAGTTTTCAAATCACAAGTATCCAAAGTGATCATGGTAGAGAATTTAAAAATAAATATTTTGAAAAGTTTTGTGATGAAAATTGGATTAACCATAACTTCTCTACTCCTAGAACTCCTCAACAAAATAGAGTTGTTAAGAGAAAAAATAGAACATTGGAAGAAATGGATAGAACCATGCTCTGTGAAAAAAATCTACCATGATACTTTTGGGCCGAGATTATCAATACTGCTTGTTTTATCATTAACAGAGCTATGATGTGAACTTCACTCAAGAAAATCTCATATGAGCTATGGAATGGAAAAAAATCTAACATCAGTTATTTTTGCGCCTTTAAGTGAAATTATTCTGTTTTAAACAATAACAACGAATTTTTGGGCAAGTTCGACGCAAAATCTGATTAAGGTATTTTCTTAAGATATTTTATACCTGGCAAAGCGTATAGAGTTTTCAACAAAAGGACCCTAGTTGTCGAAAAATCTATTCATGCTATTTTTGATGAAACTAACCTTGATTCTTCAAAACATTTTTGTGAAGATAACTTAATTGATATAGAAAAAGGTGTTGAGGATATCTTCATCAAAGAAAAGGAAGAACCAAATCAAGAGGAAGCTTCATATCCTCAATAAAATGAAGTTCAACAGGCTGTTGGATCTTCAAATTCAGAAAATTCAGATTTACCTAAGTAGTGGAGGTATGCTCATGGTCACCCAAAACATCTTATCATTAGTGATCCATCTCAAGGTATCAAAACTTGATTCTCTCTACATAATATTTGTGATAATTTAGCATTTCTTTCCCAGATTGAACCAAAACATTTTGAGGAAGCAGAAAACGATGAGTTTTAGACCTTGGCTATGTAAGAAAAGCTTCATCAATTTGAAAGAAACAAGATTTAGACTTTAGTCCCAAGACCTAAGGAACACTCTATCATCGGTACAAAATAGGTTTTTAAAAACAAAATGGATGAGAAATGAGTAATTCTTAGGAACAAAGTCCGATTGGTAACCCAAGATTATAATCAAGAAGAATGCATCGATTTTGATGAAACTTTTGATCATGTGGCTAGGTTTGAAATCATTAAAATGTTGCTTGCTTTTGCATATTTTAAAATTTTCAAACTCTATCAAATGGATGCTAAAAGTGCCCTTTTGAAATGGTTTTATCTCGGAGGAAGTTTTTGTGAAACAACCTCTTGGCTTTGAAAATTTAAATTTTCTAAACTATGTTTACAAATTTACTAAGGCTCTTTATGGTTTAAACCAAGCACCTAGAGTATGGTATGAAAGGCTAAGCAAATTCTTGATTGAAAATAAGTTTTTAAGAGGAAAAATTGATACAATTCTTTTTATCAAGTCTCAAGAAAATGATATGCTAGTTGTCCAAATTTATGTAGATATTATTTTTAGTTCAACTAATGAATCTCTTTGCAAGGACTTTACTAAGTGTATACAGGGAGAATTCGAGATGAGCATGATGGGTGAGCTCAACTACTTCCCTGGGCTTCAAATTGAATAAACTCAAGAAGGAACATACATCAATCAAGCTAAGTACACACGAGACATACTGAAGAGGTTTGACATGCTGAAAGCAAAATTCATGGGAACTCTAATGTGTCCTACAACAAAACTTAACAAGGATAAAGATGGTATAGCAGTAGATGAAAAGCGATATAGAGTTATAATTGGATCTCTATTATATTTAACTGCTAGCCGTCCCGATATCATGTTTAGTGTATATATGTGCGTTAAATTTTAATCAAATTCTAAAGAATCACATGTGACCACTGTTAAGCACATCCTTAGATACCTTTTAGGTACACAAAATCTAAGATTATTCTATCCTAAAGGAATATCTTTTGAGTTATTTGGCTATTCAGATGCTGATTTTGCTAGTTGTAAAATAGATAAGAAAAGTACAAGCAGAACTTGTTAATTCTTAGGACACTCACTAATCTCTTGGTTTAGCAAGAAACAGAATTCAGTAGCCTTGTCTTCAGCCAAAGCTGAGTACATTATAACTGGAAGCTGTTGTGCATAAGTTCTTTGGATGAAACAATAATTAGAGGACTATGATTTTTATTTAGATCATATTCCTATAAAATGTGACAACACAAGTGCAATTAATATATCCAAGAACCCAATACAACACTCAAGAACTAAACATATTGATATTAGACATCATTTTATATGAAATCATGTACAAAAAGTTAATATCGAACTTGA
Source organism: Heliamphora pulchella (assembly GCA_032270985.1). Taxonomy (NCBI): domain Eukaryota; kingdom Viridiplantae; phylum Streptophyta; class Magnoliopsida; order Ericales; family Sarraceniaceae; genus Heliamphora; species Heliamphora pulchella. The sequence goes on along the minus strand of JAULJZ010029023.1, from coordinate 11,773 downwards.
ATTAATAGGCATAGATTACCAATTAGCGGTCATTTTCACAAAACGCTTAAATGAAGAAAGAATCTGCTATATTAGAAGAGAACATGGTATGCTATGTGCTTCTAATTCATGATTAATATGCCATACTATGTCTTTTCAATGCATTTTAATGCTTTTGATATATTCTTTATTGATGTGTGAAAAGTGTCGACGCCACTTGAAAAAGTGTCGACTCAAATTCGTTGCCTAACTCTTGGTAAATTTGTGTCGACACAAAGTTTAATAGTGTCGACCTAAACAACCGAACGTGTCGACACCTTCTGAAAAAGTGTCGACACAATTTTTATTCTGTGTCACCGACACTCGCGAAGAAAAGTGTCGACATAAATCTTTATGCCTATATAAAAGGCACCGACCCCACACGTCGCATCGTTTTCCTCTCTCTCTCTCGCTTAAACCGTCGTCTCTCGTAATTTTCTCCTTTCAAAAATCGTGTTGACTCTTTGTCTCCATCTTCATCCTCTCTTCGAATCAAACCTCAAATGAAACAAAATGCCACCGAAGACAATGGGAAAAGAGGCTAAATGCACTGGAAAAATGGGTTCTTCAAACCCTAGGGCATCAAAGAAGAAGAAGATGACTACTGCAACGACAACGGCGACGGCGACGACGACGGTTGCAATGTCTGAAGTCGCAAGTTTTAAATCCCTCAAGTTTCAACAACTTTACTTTTCTTCTTTTGTAAATCGCAAAGTTATCCTTGGCTGTAGTGTAGATTTTACTTTTTTTGACTCTATTGAAATGCGATTCAAGAATCTCTTTTCTAGTATCAGGTGGAAGAGACTCCTACAAATCCATGAATCTAACTATCCCACACTCGTTAAATTGTTCTATGCTCACTTTCATGTCTCCCTGATTCCGTCCACCATCATAACCACGTGGGTAAATGGTGTTGAGATTCATTTAAACCCCTCAATCTTAAATGAAATCCTTTGTGTTCCAGGTGGTGAAATTTTTGTATCTTGCAATAAGCGACCTACTGTAGACACCCCAATTTGACTCCACCCAATCTTAGGTGGATCCGATGATGAAAACAGGTGGAACAAGAGCTTTAGTTCGATCCTCGAAAAATGATCCAAGCTCGAAATTTGAACCTTAACCATAAAAAACCTTTAAAATCAATAACTTATTGTCCAAGCAATTCCCAAACATGGCGACTGCCAACTCACATTGTGGCGGCCACCAACTCCAAATGGCCTGACGTGTCTAAAAACGTGTCAACATCTCATTGGTTGAAAAACTCTACAAATACCATATCTCTGGTACGTTTTCAAGGATAGAAAAATATAGAGAGATTTAGTGAGAAAAGCTCTGCCGAGTCGCTGAGCAATTCCGGGCCCCGACGCCGAAGCCCTACTGAAATACCGAGTTCAAGCCTCCGATAGTCCCAAACCCTATCTTGGATCATTGCCCGAGGATCAAATTGCTAACCCATATTCCCCGATTTGAGGATTTCCTATCAATCCAGGTATCCCGCTTGGATCCTCGGTCCTTCTAGCTCCATTTTCTCTTTTTTGGAGCGATCGGTTTAATATTCATTTATTTTTTTCAACTACATTCTTGCATTACTTATTAGTTGCTATGTTTATATTTAAATTTAAGTTTTAGCTTACTTGTTTATTTATTTGTTTATTTATATTAAAGTTTAACTAAAATAATTAAATAGTGCTAATATTTCTCGCAATTGCAATTTACAATGTTGTTAATCGTTATAATCTAAGTACTTACATAAAAATAGTTATAATAGTCAATATTACACCCATTTAATTTAAATACTCAATTTCTTCCCTTTTCTTTCTTTTTATGGTAATTTAATATTCTAGCTTTCATTTTCATTTTCATTTTCTTTTCTTTTAGTTAAGTCTCTTTTCTTTTAATAGCATTCCATTTCATTCTTTTCTTTTAATAGCATTCCATTTCATTCTTTTCTTTTCTTCAAATTTAATGTTTCATTTTTTTTTCTTTTTAGCTTATTGTAATTTCCTTTTAATGTACTATTTATTTTTTTTCCTTACTTTTCTTACAATATTAGGTTAATGTTTTTTTATTAGCATTGTTTTAATATTCAAGCTTTTATTTTTTATTTTTCTTTTCTTTTAAATAATAGTATAGTTTATTATTAGTTTTAATCTCTTTATAAAAATTTCATTTAGCATTTCTTTATTATTCATTTTTCCTACAAAACTCAATTTTCTTTTTTTCTTTTTCTATGATTACATTTTCTTTTCATAGCACCTACTTTATTTTTATCTTTTATTTTGAAATCCAAAAATCAAAAAAAAACTTTCAAGCTATTTTCCCATTTTAATAAGATTAAAACTCTTTTATTCATTTCATTTCGTTTATTTTATTTTATTTTTCTTTTATTCCCTTTTAAAATATAAAATATGAATAGTTAGATTTTCTTATTAATAGCATCTTCTAATCTTTTTATATTTCTTTCTTTTGTCAAACCCCTTTTCTTTTCTTTTGAAATCTTAAATTTTATTTTGTTACAAATTTTTTTTCTTTGTTAATAGGTTTTCTTTTAATGTAGATTTTTTTTATGCATTCCTCATTTTTACCTAATTTACTTTGATAACATATATGTTTTGATTATTTTCTTCAAAATCATGCCTAGAATAGATTAGCTTATTTTTGTTTGCAATCTATGTTTAGGTAATTTTAACAATTTTAACATATTTTTTTATTATTCTTTTAACCAAATCATGCTAGTTTAGGTTGTTTAAACAATATTGCATGTGGGTATGTGTACTATGTATTCTTTAGTTAGAAATTACATGCCATAGGATTTAGAATTTTATCATTTTATTTATTTTGATTTGGAGTGCTATGTATATATATTATGTATTTTTCATAGTTGATTTTGAATGTTCTCTTTTTGCCTCTATTTTCTTTATTTGCATGCATTTGAGAAATCAAATTAAAGAACCAATGATGATTAGTAGAGGCCAACTTTATGGTTGGGCGAACGGGGTGCCTAACACCTTTCTCGATTCGTACCTTAGCCTCCGAACCCTTTTATCTGATTAGCGTTTTCAAGATCAGTAACTATTTTTATTTTTCTTAGTTTTTCTCAAAAACTAAGTGGCGACTCTATTTTCAACAAAAATAAATTTTCAAAATTTGGCTTTCAAGGTGTTAAAATATTTTCTAAACATCTTTGAAATTTCTTATTTTTGACAATTTTCCAAAAATCCCTATATCCCAACGCCATAGTATTTTTTGGCGACTCTGTTAGGGACTGGTTTATAAAATCAAATAAGAGGGCTGGACTTGAAAACATTATTGATTCTTAATATGTATCTCTCATATGTATTTTCGTATGCATGTGTATTGTTCTTCAAAATCCTCCTGCCATGGTCGACCTGATGCCCTGAACGTTAATCTTTTTCGGGGATTGTTGGGAAGACGAGCAACCCTTACTGACTGTACGCTATCATAGGTGCAGTAAAAGAGTTCGGACATACTGTTTGACCATGCTCTGCATGTGAGGTATATACCCGGCTTTATTCAGAAGGTACCCTAATCGTTTGACCAAAATCAACCTTTTGCATATAGTGAACTTAGAACTCCCCATTATGTGATGCTAACCCTAGTAGGATTATGTATTTTCTTTATTGTATGTTTTGATTGCCATTGTTAGGCTTGTTTGTTCATCTTAGGCTAGTTCTTTTCCCGGGTTTGACCTAGGTTTTCTGTTATCCTTTGCGTTAGGCTAGCTTTTTCTTCGATTTCTTACCCGAGTTTTGTTTCTCATCACTTTCAGTTTTTCTTACCGTCATCATAACCGTGTTTCGTCTTAGCTTCTAGGGTGATTTCTCTCTCCTCCGAGATCTTCCCTGGTCATTAGTTCTCTCTCCCTTGACATAGGCTCGTTTCCTCCAAATCCTCGACATAAGCTCGTTTCTTTCAAACTCTTGTAACACCTGTGAGAATTATTTCCCTACAATCATGCTACCCATTTTCTCTTTTTTTTAGGTCGAACCAGTCCTTTGAGCATAGCTTTTTTTTATTGCCAGAGTGCTGCCCGTTTTTAGGTAATTTTTTCCTAATTTTTAGTTGATCCCCTTTTCAGCCATCATAGTGGTTTTTGAGTCATCATGTTATTATGCTGCCAATATGAGCCCGGCAGGGGTATTGTTATAGCTTCTATGGATATCTGTTCATGATCTGTTATTTTAAAAATTTGAGATATTTGCTATCTACTGTCAGAATATTTGCCTGAAAAGTGTCTAATACTGGTCATTTTGCTTTTGGAATCCAAGTTTCTCTGTGGGATTACAATTGGGCCGAAAAAAGTACAGTCAATATGTCTGGAAAAGATAAGTGATAGGAAGACTTTGTAGGGTAACTGAACAGCTGATTGAGTTAGCTGAAATTGCAAAAAATGAGATGAATCTAACAGCCTTAATGAGGGCGATTACTGATATACAGAGAGCCGTAGAACAACAGAACCAGGCTCAAGTGCAATATCAGGCACAGATTCGGGCAATTCAGGCCCGAGTCCCTGTTGCGAATGGATAACCAGATGAGACAAACGAGAATGGAGAGGACTTTTGGAATGATAACCAAGTCCCCGATAGACCACAAGTTGTCCCACCACCACCACAGAACCCTCGTCAGGTGATAGTTGAGGAGGAAAACACTGCGCAGTCTAAAGAATCTGCATTGATTGAGAAGATCGGCAGGATGGAAAAGGACCTCAAAAAAGCTAAGGGAGTTGAGGAATATATGCTCGATGTAGAGGGACTCTGCCTGTTCCCATATGCGAAATTGCCAGAAAAGTTCAAAATGCCGAACATAAAAAAATTTGACTGAACCGAAGATCCCATAATTCATCTCCGAATGTACGTTGGTATCCTGTTGCCAATGGGGATTGATGACCAGTTGAAGGCTCAACTTTTTCACCGATCTCGCGGGCAGCCCAGAAATGGTTTCTCTCTCTTGATGTAGCCAAAACCAGTTCTTGGAAAGACATCACAACAGTTTTTATCAGCGAGTATAGTTACAACGTCCAACTGGATGTAACTACTCGAGAGCTCGAAACAATCTGACAGGAGAATAGGGAATCTTTTGTTGACTTCCTGACCCGATGGAGGGGTATGGCCGCTAAGATGACAAGTCGACCTTCTGAAAAGGAGCAAGTAAGGATGGTGGTAAAGAACATGCACTCTCCGTTAAAGCGTTACTTGATCACGCAGCCACTCTCCACATTCGAGTAATTGTTTGACACTGGGGTTCAGATAGAGGATGCTATCCAGTCTGGGAATATTGAAAAAGCCGAGCCAAGCCAAAAACCACCAAGAAGTACCTTCCCTACAACCAACCAAAATCAATCCGCTACTCGCTCAAGCGAGGTGAACCTTTTGAATCCTTTCACCCATCCAACGAACAACCTTCAGCAGTCGGACAATGGCCAATAACAACAAAAGCCGAGAAGGGTCTTTACCCCCCTCAATATCTCTTTGTCCACCGCTCTAAATTGGCTTATCAAGAAGGGGCTCGTCAAGCTATTGGACCCCATGCATGTTCCTGATCCCCTACCGCCAAGGTTTAATGCTTCCCAATGCTGCGCCTTCCACCAAGGCCACGGGCACCTAACTGACAAGTGTTTGAGACTCCGGCACAAGATCCAAAACCTCATTGACCACAAGGTGATCCCACCACCATCTGTCACCCCAAAACCAAATGTCACTACTAACCCACTGCCAAATCATGCTAGACAGGCTGGGATAAATTACATATCTCTGGGAGAATTGGAGGACTCGAGTCAGCACATCTGTTCAGCGCACCTACCACGCCCTCATGTTTCAATAATCGAGGATCAGACAACATGCTCATTCATGATGATTAGGGGCAGTCGAGACAGGATGGAAGAATGGAATGATGATGCCTGGGAATGGTATCGATTGCTAATCCAAGTCTACCAACAAGAGGAGGAGCGCAACGAAGAAGATGACTGGCCGTTGGATTAGCCGAGTCGACCTTACGGGTTTGGCCATGTGCTTGAAGGAATCACCCTTCCCCAACTTTTTGAGGAAAAAGTGTACGTCAGTGAACTGCAGTCCTATTGGCTGGTAAGGATTGTGTTAAAATCTGATGGGGCCGGGTGGATTAATTTCTAGGCCGCTCGGGAACAGCAAGTGGATTTTATTGAAGAGGACATTTGGGAGGAAATCAATAATACATGGGCTATTGAAGATAACGAGAAAAGAAGGGAAAGGGCAGCCATTAGTGACTTAAATGACTTGTGGGCGTTTGAAAGCCCTCTGCATGAAGTAAGACAGACTAGTAATGTGATGCCAGGGTTATGAGATCCTGAAGACGGCGTGGAATGCCTAACTAGAAGTGGATGAAACTTTAATCCAGCTCAACTAAAGAAAGGACATCCAAGTAGAAAAGGGAAAGAGACAGAGCAAGAGGAGGAAGATGATGCTGTATTGAGACAGTTAAAAAAGACGGAAGCCAACATCAGCATTTGAGGGCTGTTGATGGCCTCACACAAACACATGCAAGCTGTGTTGAAAGTTTTGAATAAAGCCAGCGTTCCGATAGAGGTCACCTCAGAGCAACTGGTTGGAATAATTCTGCCGACGGTTGAATCAAAACTCATTTCTTTCTCTGATAAGGATTTGCCCGCTGAGGAAAAAAGTCACAACAAGTTGCTTCATATCACCGTCAAGTGCTTAGAAAAATGGGTCCTAATTACGCTCATCGATAACGGGTTTGCCTTGAACGTTTGCCCATTGAGAATGGCTGTGTGTTTAAGGATGAGGCCAGATTAGTTCACTCCCTACAATCAAGGGGTACAAGCCTATGACAACACAAGAAGGGACGTACTAGGACTGGTGTCGTTCGCCGTTTCAATAGGACCTCTGGAGACGTCGGTTGAGTTTCATGTGTTGGATGTGCCGGCCTCCTTCAACCTGTTGCTGGGCAGGCCGTGGCTATATGACTCAAGTGTCCAGGCGGTACCGTTAACCCTTCACCAAAAACTAAAATTGATAAAGAATGGGGCAGTCCCGACCATTCATGGAGAGAACAGTATTCACCCTCCGAAAGGAGGAGAGGGCACAACTCTACTAGAAGTTTAGCATAATGAAGATAATTGTTGCTCAGTGGTTTTCAGTTCGATAAAACACAGATTGTTCAGACGCTGATGAATGAAGAAGAAAGGTATGTCAACCCACGAGCTTTAATGACGATGAGGAAAATGTCCTTCCCGGGCATGGGATTGGGATGTAAACTGCAGGGAATCCCGAAACGTATGTAGGTATTGCCAACTACTTCGCACCGTTTTGGTCTTAGGTATGATCCAACGGAAGACGATCTGGAAGGGCCTAGAAGGGGACGAAAGGCCAATTATTCTGGGACGCTCAATGGATACTTCGTCAAGGAAGGGAAAGATTTCCCACATTGTGGCTTTTCGGAGCCGTGGATCGACGAAGAAACCAATCAAAAGTTTTCGGGGTTGGAGATCTTTTTTAGCCACCAGCTGTTTGACATGGAAGAGAAAGAAATAATGAAAGGAGAGAAGGAGGAAAAGAAGGTTCAGAAAGAGGACTGGGTTGACAAGCTTGATGAAACTGACTTGGGAATGCTGTTCAATGAGAATATGGCTCAGTTGCGTATAATCGAATCGGATTGCTTCATGATGGGTTTCAGTGCATCAGCCGACTGCACCAAGCTTATCGTCAATGCCACTGCAAAAGAAATAAAGAATTGGACCATCGAGTTTTGTAGTGAGCAGGTCGTCTATCCTGAGTCCGAATTTGAGTCGGAGTCTGTAGTCGAGGACACATCTGTTAGTGCTCCTCTCCATACTTTTGCCATCGAGTTTGTAATCTCCTCTATTTTTAATGAAATAAACAAGATTTTCGGTTACTCTGCTTTGTTTGATTTATTTCATACACTTTCTGATGATTTTGAATTCAACGGGAATATTCCCAAAGAAATAAAACTCTTAATAGAAAGAGAAGAAGAAATGCGTGCCCAACCAATAATTGAAGAAACTTTGTTAATAAATCTGGGTAATGAAATCAACCCGCAAAATGTTCAAATCGGTTCTTCTTTGTCCTCAGTTGAACAAGAACAACTAATAACTTTATTAAAAGAATTCAAAGATGTATTTGCATGGTCTTACGAGGATATGTCTAGAATTAATCCTAATATTGTCCAGCACCATATCCCGCTATACCCTGATGCTAAACCGGTCAAACAAAAATTAAGGCGAATCTGACCAGAATGGTCTTTGAAGATCAAATAAGAAGTCGCCAAGAAAATCAACACTGGATTCTTAATGCTAACCGAATACCCGAAATAGGTAGCTAACATCGTACCGGTTTTGAAGAAAGTACTTGAGTCTGCGTGGATTTTTGGGATCTCAACAAGGCTAGCCCAAAAGACGATTTTCCACTACCGCACAGCGACGTCTTAGTAGACAACACAGCGAGGCATGCCTTGCTGTCATTCATGGATGGCTTCTCCAGATACAACCAGATTTTAATGGATCCCGAGGACAGAGAAAAGACGATGTTCACCACACCCTGGGGGACCTACTGTTATCGTGTGATGCCATTCGGTCTAAAGAATGCAGGGGCAACCTATCAAAGGGCTGCCACTACTCTACTACATGACATGATACATAAGGAGGTCGAGGTGTACGTAGATGATATGATAGTTAAATCCAAGGATCGGGATGGCCACATCACAGCGCTAAAAAAGTTCTTTGAAAGAATTCAGAAGTACAAAATGCGACTCAACCCATAGAAATGTGCCTTCGGAGTCACTGCCGGAAAGATGCTTGAATTTATGATCACTCAATGGGGCATTGAAGTTGATCCTTCAAAGATTAAAGCGATTTTAGAAATGCCTCCTCCGAGGACCAAGCGAGAAGTCAGGGGTTTTCTGGGTAAGATACAGTTTATCAGCCGATTCATTACAAAACTGACAACTACCTATGAGCCGCTCTTCCATCTGTTGAAGAAGGGAGTTGAATTTGAATGGGATCAGAAATGCCAAGACGTCTTCAATGCCGTACGACAGTACCTACAAAATCCACCCATTCTAGCTCCTCTCGAACCTGACAGGCCACTGATTCTTTACTTGTCAGTGACTGATTCAACAATAGGATGCATGCTGGCACAAGAAGGTGAGACTGGAATTGAAAAGGATGTCTACTACTTAAGCAAGAAGATGACTGGGTTGAAAATACGATACACGCCGCTGGAAAAGATATGCTGGGCCTTGGTTTGGGCTTCCTGAAAACTAAGACACTACATATTATCTTTCACAGTAAACATCATCTCTCGGATGGACCCGTTAAAGTATCTGTTCCAAAAGTCGGTGCTAACAGGAAGGCTAGCCTGATGGTTGTTGTTATTATCAGAATTTGATCCTCAATATGTCACCCGAAAGTCAGTCAAGGGCAGAGCAGTGGCAGAATTTTTGGCCGACCAACCAGTTGAAGGAGTCGAAGACACAGAATTCCAGTTTCCCGATGAACAGCTAATAAAAATTGGGGATGACAAATGGACTCTATATTTTGATGGCGCATCCAATCAATATGGTTATGGAATAGGAGTCCTTCTTGTCACACCCGATGAATCACATGTTCCGCTGTCCCTAAAACTAAAATTTGAAGTCACCAACAATCAAGCTGAGTATGAAGCATGTTTACCGAGATTGGAGGCAACTTTAGAACTAGGGACAAGGAAACTGGAAGTCATTGGAGACTCAGCACTAGTAGTTTCGCAAGCAGGAGGAGAATGGAAGGTCAGGGATTTAACCTTAATTCTCTACCATCAAGAGCTGGAGAAGCTGATACCGTGCTTTGAATCAATAATCTTTACCTATGTGCCGAGACTACAGAACAAGTTCGTCGATGCACTGGCCACCCTAGCATCCATGATTGACATACCACCCGGAGTGCGGATGAGACCTCTGATAATAGAGCAGAAAAGAAAGCGACATACGAGATGACAGCTGCCATTGAAGAAAGCACTGATAACCTTCCATGGTACTTTAGCATTTAGAACTTCATAGAGAAAGGAGAATATCCCAAGTTCGCCAGTAAAAAGGTTAAAAGGGCAATACGACGACTATCCACGCAGTTCATCCTTTACGGTGGTAGACTATACAAACGAGGACATTCTAGGGTTAATAAGTTGTGCGTAAACGCAAAAAAGGTCAGGAACTAATAAAAGAAATACACGCAGGAGTCTGTGAGCCACACATGAGGGGAAATATGTTTGCCAATAAGATCCTTTGACAAGGATACTTTTGGATGACAATGGAGACAGATTGTATAGAGTTCGTATAGAGGTGCCATAAGTGCCAGATTCATGCAAATCTTATGCACGTTCCCCCGTCTTAGCTGTACAACCTGACATCACCATGGCCATTTTCGGTATGGGGCATCGATGTGATTGGCAGAGTAACACCGAAGGCATCCAATGAACATGAGTTTATTTTAGTGGCCATTGATTATTTCACCAAGTGGGTAGAAGCAGCTTCCTACTTGGTATTGAAGGCCTCTCATGTTGCTAAGTTCATCAAGAAAAATATCATTTGTCGGTATGGAGTTCCCCACGAGGTTATCTCGGATAATGGCTCACATTTTCAAGGAGAGGTTCTGGATCTTTTCAAGGAATACCAGATAGTAGCTCATAAGTCCTCGCCATATCGGCAGCAAACCAATGGAGCAGTCGAAGCAGCTAACAAGAATATTAAGAAAATTCTGCAAAAGATGATCAACTCACATAAAGATTGGCTGGAACATCTACCATTTGCACTCTGGGGATACCGAACGTCAATCCGAACTTCAACAGGGACAACGCCATACTCTCTAGTGTATAGGATGGAAGCCGTACTTCCCATCGAGGTGGGAATCCCTTCACTAAGAGTAATGGCCGAGGCCAATATCTCAGAAGTAGAATGGCAGAGGAACCAGATAGAAGAGTTGCTCTTGTTTGATGAAAGAAGACTGCAAGCCCTATTTCATGTACAAGGTTAGCAAAGGAGGATAGCTCGGGCGTTCAATAAGAAGGTCAAGACTCGGGACCTCAGAGAAGGAGATTTAGTTCTCAAAGAAATCAGAGCTCTCATCTTTGACCCAAGAGGCAAGTTCAAGCCTAATTGGTCCAGACCATTTCTGATCAAAACCATCATGACCGGTCATGCAGTCATTATTATGGACTTGGATGGCAATGTGTTCTCCACTCCATTTAATCAAGATCAGCTCAAAAAATACTATCCCTGAGGTAAAAATAAGATAAAAATAAAAGCTCGCTGAGTCGAAAATCAAAAAGGCAACTCAGGAAAAAACTAGAGCAGCCCGCAAGGCCAAAAATCCGAAGGGACGACCTTGGCAGAAATTAAGGCATCACAAAAGGAGAGTGTCAACACCCGAGCAAAAACCGAGCCTGAAGTACGTTATGGCCTGATTCCATCTTTTTGGGATACATAGGCAACTTCTTTTAAAGAAGTCTGGCCACATTCTTTGTATTTAACCATCTTTGAATCTGAATAAGACCAATGCAAATTAATTTTTGAATTTTAATAAAGTCATTAGAAATTTGGATAAATTCAAACCATCTTAAGCATAAAGTGGGAGTTTGTCATTACTTCGATCAGAATTATAATGTTTTGAATAAAAGGAGGGGCACGCAAGTCCCAAACTCTACAAACAAAATATGGGAAAACTATGAAATTTTCGAAACAAAGCAAGAGG